>JAJTUV010002699.1:0-113995 GCA_021653895.1 Mastomys natalensis | reverse complement strand
CATCAAAGTAATTTATAATAGTTAAATGCCTCTTAAATATACATGATATTTTCTGAACCTAAAAGTAATATGCAATCAACCAGTTTTAAAATCTATTTGGAACATTAAACATGATAGAAGTAGAAAAAAATCTCTCATGAAATCCTCTATGAAAGGAAATTGTGACAAGTTCCTGATTAGACAGAAACTCTTCCATCTCCAAGGGAGAATACGAAGCAGAACTGTGGCTTCATAGAGAAAAAGGATGTACAACATGCCCAGCATAGATGGGTAACCAAAATATTGAAAGCATTGGCAAAATGTGACTTGATTATTTAGTTTAAATATTAATGTTTATATCATTTCCTCATGACTAATTTGTACATGATATCTTTAACAATTTTATACAACTTATAGTAAAAAGTTAATATATTAGAAATGAAATGTAAAGAAGATTTTAATGAGTGTCTATATAACATAAAAATGACACATAATACTGTTTCTTAAAACACTAAATACATTTTATTACAAGAATATTTATATATGAGGAATTTGATAAATGAAGACATAGGAAAAGTTTTGATATATGTGTAATGTACATCAATAACTCTGAAAATTTGAGACATACAAAGTCAAACATTCAGGTCCACATGCCATTTTCCTTTTGCATATGAAATAGATAATTTCAGAAATTTTTCTGTAATATCTGACTATTATAAGAAATTTACGTAAACAAGTTTCATTTGATCAGATTTTTATATATAAATGATTTAATTTACCATAATATCTTCAATCTTAATAATAAAGTAATCACAAATTTTATTTCAGGTTTATCAGATATTTTTATATATCTTCTATTTATTAGAAACTTTAGAATATATTCTTCAATTTTACAGAATTTTTCTATATATGTCTTTTTTTTTCAGAATTAAAACTTTTTGATGTATATCTGAAATTTTGCAAGAAATTTCTTACATGTTGTTTTCAATTTTATCAGAATTTTAAAAATATATCTTCATTTTATCATATATATATATGTACTATTTCATAATTTTTATATTATATAATATTTTTTTTGGTTTATGAGAAATGTTTTCTACTTATGTATTTAAAATATTCTCAAAGTTTGTATGCACATCTTTAATTTTCTCAGAAATACTTTCTACATATGTCTTCATTATACCAGAAATTTCTTTTATATACATCTTCAATTTTTTTCTGAATCTTTTTTATATGTCTCTAGTTTCCATTTTCTTCAATTAATATTTTTTCAATATTATCAGAATTTTTTCTATATTTGTCTTCATTTTATTCCACTGCTTATGAGCTAAGAAAATCTAGGCCATAATATCATCTTTCCTTTTCATAATGAGAATTTGATAATACATTTAGAAATTTTCTCTATTTTTTTAAAAATTTTACCAGAAATTTCATCTATATATGTACTCAATTTCATCAGAAATTTTTTCTCTATATATTCTCAATTTTACCGAAATTTCATCATATATTTCTTCAATTTTATTACAAATATCATTTATGTAGCTTTCAGGAATATTAGAAATATCATCAGTATATATCTTCAAATTTAACATTTTTTCTACATATTTCTTCAATTTTATGAGAAAATAATAAATACATCTTCAATTTTATCATAAAATATTTGTATATATGTGAAATATTTTTCAGACAATTTTATAAAACTTCAATTTCATAAGATAATATATATATGTATATATATGTATATATACATATATTTTATAATATATATATACATATATATAATATAAATATATGACTTCAATATTTATGTATTCACTATTACGAGAAATTTTTTTATATAATCTTTATTTTTACCAAATATTTTCTATATTCCTTCAATATTATCAAAATATTTTTATGTCTTTAATTTTATCAGACTTTCTCACCGTGTCTTCAATTTTACCAAAAATTATCTCATAATGTCGTCAATTTTATGAGAATTTTTCTATATATAGCATTAATAGTATCAAATTTTTTTCTAAATATGGCTTCAATATGTTCCTTTGATTATTACAAATAAAATCCGACACTAATATAATCTTACTTTGCATTATAGGATTAGAAAACTTTCAGAATTTTTTCAATATATTTGCTCAATTTTACATGAACGTTCTCTATACATGTCTTCAATTTTATTATAAATTCCATTTATGTAGACATTCAGTTTTATGAGAAGTTTCCTATGTGTGTCTTCACTATCATCACAAAGTGTTGTTTATAACTTCAATTTCGTTAGAATTTTGTATAAGTCGTAAGCTTTATAATCTTTCTGCAAACATGTACAATTCTTCCAGAAGTTTTTGATAAGAAATTATTCCTATATATATTCAATTTGTTAAATTATTCTATAGATTTTTAATTTTACCAGAAATTTTGTATAAATGTTTTCAATTGTATAAAAATATTTTTCTATATATGCCTTAAAAATTCATTAGAAATTTCTTATGTACTTGTCCTAAAATTGCCAGAAATTTCATGGATATATTTCTTCAATTTTCACAATTTCATCTTTATACATCTTAAATTTATTACATTATATATATATATATATATATATATATATCTTCAAGTTTATCAGATATTTCTATGTCCTCTATTTTATCAAAAATATATTCTGCATGTCTTAAATTTTACCAAAAATGCTTCTATGTATGTCTTCATTTTTATCTCAAATTTCATCTATTTCATTTTAAATTTTTATTAGAATTTTTTCTATGGAAGGCCTCAAATTCATTGCAAATTTTATGTATGCACATCTTGAATTTTATCACAAATATCCTCTTTATAGGTATTCAATTATCAGATATATTTTCAATTGTCTCTAATTTTATTAGAAATAACTTAAATATGAGTTCTCTGTACCAAAATTTTATTTGTATATGTCTGCAATTTTATCATAAATGATTAATATATGTTTTAAATTATATCAGAAATTTATTCTATAAATATCTTTCAGTTTTATCAGATAATTCTTCTATACATTTTCAATTTTATGAGAATTTTTTTCTCTCTTCAAATTTATCACATATATTTTCTATATACATCTTCAATTATATAATTAATATTTTCTATATATGTCTTCAATATTAATAAAAATGTATTTTACATATCTTCAGTTTTATCAAAATTATTATATATATTATTATATTATATATCCTTTATTTAAAGCAATTTCTTCTATATACATAATTTTATAAGAAAGGTCCCTGTATATCTTCAATTTCACAGATGTTTTTCAATTTAAATATTCACATTTGTCATAAATTTTATTCATGTCTTCCATTTTATTCATAGTCAGATAATATAAGTGTGTATCTTAAATTTTATTATATTTTTTACATGACTTCAATTTAACAAGAATTTTCTTCTATTATGTATCGGTTTCATCATATTTTTTTTCCTCTGTGTCTTTCATTTTACAAATTTTTTTCTATGCATATCTTATATTTTATCAGTAATTACAGTATAATATCTTCAATTTATCAATTTTTCTCTGTGTTAATATCATCAGAAAATTTTACACTCTTCCAATTCGTCAAATTTTTTTTTTTTTATATTCCTCATTTTACCAAAATTTTCATCTATATAGTCTTCTATTTTAAAATAAATTTCATATATAAATGTTTCAATGTTATGAGCAAATTATGAACATGTCATCAATTTGTTAGAAAAAATTGTTTATGTATTCAATTTTATCAGAATTTTTGTAAACATAAGTCTTGAATGTTATCAGATATTATTTATATATCTAGATTTTTATGAGGTAATTTTCTGTCTTCAAATTTTATCAGAAATTTTTCTAAACATGTCCTGCTATTTTATCAGAAATGTTTGCTATGTACCTCTTCAATTTTTTGACAAGTTTCATGTCTGTCTTTAGTTTTATCAAATTTTATCTATAAAGTCTTCAATTTTATCACAATTTTTTTCCACATAATTATAATTTTATCTGAAATTTTTCACTATATGATTTGAATTTTATCATGAATTTTTCTATATACATTTATTGTATCACAATTCATATATATATATATATATATATATACATATATATATATATTATTATGTCGTCTGTGAGATTGATCTTGGATATTTCAAGTTCTCGGCTAAAATCCAATAATCAGTGAATGAATACCATGTATGTTCTTCTGTAAATTGGGTTAATCACTCAGGTTGATTATATATATATATATATATATATATATATATATATATTTCAATTTTATCAGATATTTCTTTTACATATGTGTTGTTTCATCAGATATTTTTATTTTACAATTTTATCAGAATTTTCATTCATTTATGTCTTTAATTTTATCAGGAGCTTTTTCCTTATATATCCTGTATTACCAGAAATTTTTTCTATAGTTACATTTATATGAAATTGTTCAATGAATGTCTTTAATTATATCAGAAATTTTTATATTTAACCAGTGCCTCTGGTGGCTGCAGTGAGCAAGGAAAAGCAAGCATGTCCCTTATCACAGCAATGTTCATGTTAGCTGATTTTGTGGCGAAAGGCACCTCTAACACTCACTTTACAGGTCCTGGGCAGTGAGGGAGACAGAGTGCCTCCCTGCATGCTCAGGCAGCCAAGCCCTTTGCACAGGTGGTTGCTCAGGTGGGGAAGCAAGTCTTAGAGAGGGTCCCTGGAAGATGAAAGAAGACCCAGAAAAGAGCTAAGAAACACAGAAGGGAAGGGAGCAAGCAGGTTGTCTTTCCCACTGCTTTCCAGGCAACCCAGCAGAACTAGGTGGGTCCAGATGATGGGGAGGAGGGGAGAAGTATGTGAACAGCTGACTCATGGAAGAGACACGCTGGTGACTAGAACTTGGAGCCAGAGCTACTGAGGCAGAGAGAACAATCGGTCAAGGCCTGGCCTTTGGTACTCAGCCAAGAGAAAGTGTCTTGAGAGGAGAAGGGAAATGTATCATCCAAGGGGAGCCATCCTAGAATGAGGTTCAGGTAAGGACAGGGTTCACTTCTAACTCAATAAATCTTTCCTGGAATCATTTGGATGTTTGCTCTGGCCAGAAGGGAATGGGCAAGATTACCTGTTCTAGGCTAGGCTAGTGAGCAAAGGTGACCTTTAGTAGCTGGTCTGATCCAAAACTGCAGAAACCTGAGCAAGGCACAGCACCAGTGAAAGGATGGAAACCAATGGTGGAATGATGGATGTCTCAGCGGGCCCATGCCAAGTTATCATTTCCTCCTGAGGGACCAGCAACATGATGGCATAACATAGAATAGAGTTTATCCAGGGCATGGGAGCATAGCCAGGGAGGTAATAGAGACAGACAGAAGGAGGGAGAGAGAGAGAGAGAGAGAGAGAGAGAGAGAGAGAGAGAGAGAGAGAAGAGAGGTAGAGGAGTAGAGGAGTAGAAGCCAGCCATTACCATGTGGAGAAAGGGAGAAGGAAGTGGGGATGGAGGCAGAGAGAACCGGCAGGTGAGAGATCAATGGAGCAAGACAGAGGGAAGGGGGCAAGTAGCCCCCTTTTATAGTGGGCAGGCTTAACTTGCTGTTGCCAGGTAACTGTAGGGAGGAGCATACCTGGCTTCTGCCAGGTAACTGTGGAGGTAGAGTTTAGACAGAATACTAACAACAACAACAACAACAACAAAAACAACATCAGAACAAACAACAGCAATCACAAACCAGCTTGGTAAAATCTTGCATTGTGATCATCTATCCCTAATTTTATCGCCTTTCTTAGTTTCTTTCTGACAAGCTATTTCATAGTATAGCTGGTTCTATTCCTTGAGATCCATGAAGCCCTTATACAATCCCTATTACATTATTTTTCTTTATTGAGAAGTTATATATTTCTCAATAAATATATAAAATATATATAAATTATATATATTTTAACTCACGTTTTTAAAGTTGTTGTATTTTATTTTTTCTTTGAATGCTTTATAAAAGTATTTAAACACAGAGTCAAACTTGTTTCACTTATTCCTACAATTAACATTTTCTATATTTGTTTAACTTAGCACCTTAAGAATTTGTCATATTTTTAATATATTAAAATATCCTACTTAAAAATTCACTTCAGGATTCAAAAGGTCTGCAAGTACATCATTAAACAGAATTCAATATTTGGAATTCTTTTAGCTAAATGACTTTTACACATAGTGAAAGACAAAAAGTATAAGAATAGCATTTGATGAATTTTGACAAATGTATAAAGTGATATGAGGCAAAAAGCCTCATCATGACAGACCAGTTTTCTCCATTCTTCTTGCAGTAAGTATCAATCTCTTTCCCTTAGAGAAAACCTGTGTTTTGTGCTAAGTTTTTCTGGATCATCTAGTTCATAGCTATGGAGAAAAACCCTTTATGTTAAAAAATTATTATTTAAGTTTCCTGCTCCATAACTCAGGTGTCCTTAAGTTAACAGCTCTGGCATTAAAATCCAGAAACAAAGTCTTGCACATAAAATAAATTTGTGTTATTTCAGTAAAAACACATGTATGTACTGCCCTTGTTCTCCATTCATAAAGTAAAAATAGCAATACTACCTAAGAATGAAGACTGAGAGGCTTTAATGAAATCAGTAAGTCAATTTTTAACAAGTATGCTACTTATGAGTTACAGTTTGTTACATATCAAAACATTGACAAGACTTCTCTCACCTATGTATTCCCCCTATTTTGATCTTCATAACATAGGGGAGACTGTTATTAATGAGGACCTGTCCCAAATCAAGTTCTCATAATTGATAGGGCTAAGACATAACTCCAAGCTCATATGACTATAAGGACCACAGCTCCACAGTTAACCATTATCCTTTAGCCTCTGCATGACATGAATGAAATAAAAAATATTGTACATTTATTGTATAAACTTTGTATTTTGTATTCACTTATTCATATAATCTTGCATACTATTTATACAAACTATCCAATTAGAGTATCTAAATGAAATCAAAATTTGTAATCAACACAAACACACACACAAACACACACACACACACACACACACACACACACACACACCACACACACACACACACAAACACACACACAAGTCTAGAATCCTCAGAAGCCAAAAGTTGCTAGTCCAAATCCTGGCATGGATTTTGATAACTATTGTTCTCCCAATAATGGCCACCCCATTGTCACTGAAAAACAATGCAAGAACATTATCCATCACAACATACACTGACACAAAACATTCAGGGTAATGTCATCCTAGAAGAAAGAACTTGGAAAAACACTTTTCTTCATTAACACATTATGTGTCTGGTGTTTTGTTCTGCAGCTGTGCTGCTTTTACTCAGAGAAAGGGTTTGAAGCAAAATTTTCTATGTCAACAGCTTCAGTGGTGACAGTCTTTCAAGTAGCAGCATGATTAACATCTCAACAGAACCAGAGAATGGAAAGGACTGGGAGTCATTCAAGGTAGATTATGCTATCAATCTGTTTAAATAATATCCTATTACTTCAGTCATCAATCCATATTCTCTTTGATGTGACTGTTTATGCACATAAGTGGCCATTTACTGTTAAGCAAGGGAGCATCCCATTGAAGCAATACATCATTCATATTACCTGATGGCTCATTCATTCTATCAGTCTGACCACACAGAATGAATGATGTTTCTTATTTGGCAAGAGGAAGACAATGGCATGTTCTGGAAAGGGCAGTTAATTAATAACTAGTAAAAAACTCAATAGCTGAGTCACAAATTCTTTCATTACCACCTTCCATTTAAAAAATGGATGATAAATCTGTTTTAAACTTTTGGAGTCTCAGTTCGGTAAGCAAGCAGCAAAAAGTGGGACAAGAACAAATAGGAGCACCAAACTTTTTAAATAATTGGATCATCTGGATTTTCAGGGTTCTTTCAATCATCCAAAAATTTTTGCATAGCCTTCTATCCAGTATGTCAAATAAATGACAATTTAGCAAACTTCATATTCAGGGTTATGATGGAATCAGCAATCTAAGTGTGATTTCAATAGAGTAATGGGGATAACTCACTGCAATGAAATTTAGTTTTCTTAGAAGAAGTCAGTATTGCATTATCACAGAACCTGTTGAGCTAATATTCCCAGGCAGAATCATTGTTATGCCATTATATATTCAGCTACTATATTTGTGGTCAAAACACAATAAAAGTGACCTTTCCATCATGACCATTCTAGCAACAGAGTTGATCAGTCCATCCAGGTCTAAAACTGGACAAAAAGGTATCAAAGATATGTCACAAGAAATCCCTTTCCTTGTTTGTGATTCTACATATAAAAGATATTTAGGTAAATATTTATCAAAAAATGACCAGCCTATACTTTCTGACATTTTGCCTGTATTATACATTGTGTTTCAAACAATAAAATCAATTATTTTAGGCATGGCTTAGGTCTTCAATCATGTTATTCATGATTTTTTTGACATATCTGCCACATATTAGGCAGAATTTTCCCCTGATTTACCATTCATGGCACAAATGAATTCACATCTCCTTAAAAGTAAATATTTGCCTAAAATTCTGATAGAATATATATATCTTAAATATCTGCTATGTACTAAGGAATTTATCGCAGTGCTGTACAATTACCACAACAGTCCTCTGAACTAGGAATTATATCTGACATGTAATGAATGATAGCTCAATTTTACCCATTAATTTTATTGCACTTAATTTACAAATAATACCACTGAGGTTCTCAAAGAATTAGTAATATATTTAGGATCATGATACATGACTAAATATCACATTCCAAACTGGTTAGTAGCTAGATTCCTTCAAGTTTATTCTGTCATACTCAAGCCAAGCTCTTATATAAGACAAATTCCTACAGAATTTCTGACAATGATACCAACTTCCACCAAGTGATGCTGAAACTAAGATGTATTGACAGTAGCATGTTTTCTTCTTAATTTCACAATAATTCAAGTCAATCATGTACATGTGTGTTTAGAATGCAAATGGATTGTGAGGTTGAAAAATGATGGTGTGTACTCATGAATGTGAAACAATACAAAATTTTATAATGTGTTTTAGATCAGCACATTCAAATTCAAAAGAATTTATAAAACATTGGTACTATCTGAATAATGCACAAATATGTGTGTACTTATGCAAAGGCTCACTGTTAAGAGTAGTACCATTTCTATTCTAATTTTGCAACTTTCCAAAATCTTTTTACAATAATGAGATTTTGTTGCTTGATTAGACAATTTGTGAATGGTTTTCTAGGCTTATAGTCCTGCACTCCTTTCATATTCATTCACATGGAAAGTTTGGTACTTGGAAGATGATCCCTAGTTGTAAGGTGAATACATTATATTAAATACTCATTGGTATGACAAAATGGAATTACTCAAGCTATGAATACTGTTTCTTTCCTATAACAATATTGAAACTTCAAAGGGAATCACTAGTCTATTAAAACAATCATAGTTATTCTGGTCATCTCGGCTAAGTGTAATATTACTATTTCATTGCCAAATTCACTAGGTTGTGTCAATTGGGAAATGAAGAGAAAAAGAACACACTACTGTGCCCTTCCCCCAGCTTTGAACAGACCTGAGAGACCTTGTTTACCACAGTAGACCAAACAAAAAGACCCTGGAGGTGTTAATCTTGGCCAGCCACAGTCTGCTACAGGAGCTGAGAAGAATAGACTGCCTGCTAAGCTTGTCTTGAGACACCACCCTTCACAGCTGAAGCAAGAAGGGGTTTTGTGGTGGAGTTGGGGCTTCCCCTTTAAATTGAAAGCTGAACATTAACCTTCTGAGCCTTAGTCATAGAACTTTGTCTTGGCTTCCCCTCTTTTTTCCCTCCATCCTCATTTTATTCTCGCCCTCCTTTCAGGTGAACCCAGTTAATTCATGGACACAGGCTGTTACAGAATAGCACCTTAACAGGGACCTGAAAATGGGGGGATCAACTGAGGAACACAGTCTTGGGTGGTGGTCCATGAAAATGGAAGAAGAGTATCCTGAGCACTTGGTAAGCAATGAACAACATTGATGCTAGCCAGTTATTACTATGTTGGCAATAAGTGTGTTTAAGAGAATATGGTCTAGGCTGAGTAAGTGTTGATCTGACACTTACATCAACTAGGAGGGGAAAATGATTTTGGGACCGGAGAATTTCAAACAGGCATTTCCCACAGCCTAAGAGCTGCTTCAGGTGAGAGGAACAGGGCTAGAAAGAATTACAAAACTAAGAAAAGAGGGCACTGAGGTGTTACTATCAATAGCTGCTCGCTACATCTCCTAAAGAAAGAGATACAGAGTTAAATCTTAAATATGAGAGAGAGAAGGATTTAAAAAAAGCAGTTCTTCTCTCTCTTGGCTCTGTCAACAACAACAAAAAAGAATGAAGAATCAGGCTATTTCAGAGCTCTCCTAGAAATAAGAGATATCATGAGTTTCTCTTTGATTCCTAGAGGTCTTTGTCTGTCCTTACGCACCAATGTCCACATTGTTTATTTTTTGTTTCATTGTCTAAATATTTGGTGTTCTGTGTTTCCTGCTCAAAAGATAAAAATGGTTAAAGCTGCGAAGTATCCAGCCCTTGATCTAGTTTAACTTGGATTTAAAGCCAGTATTAATATGCACAGTGGAGGCTGATATGTTACCCTATACCTGTAGCTAAGAGTCAAGCTGAGCTGGAAAAGCATTTCCAGAAATTGATTGTTGACATAAGCTGCTCTTAAAGAGACAGATATCTTTTCAGATTCTATAAGGAGGTTGAGAGTTGATTGTCCCAAAAACATTTGTATGTCCAGGTGTCTTTCTCTTGAATTTACAGATAAAAATAAATAAATAAATAAAACAAGAAATTTTGTTTGGCAAAATATAGAAGATGTATAGCGACTTCATTTTTGTTTCTAATTGGTTTTAAAAGTATAAATATGTTCTACGTATCTTGGATATAGATTATTGGTTTACAAGTTATTGGGCTTAATTAAAAACTTACAACCTTCATAACAGAAAGTTGGCTTAAAACTGGTAACTCAGGATTGGTGTTATTCAGAAACCAGATGTATAAAAGACAAGTTTTACATATAGGTAATCTATCTGGTATTGATTTTTGAGAAAATTGATTGTTTACATTGGTTTTATGTCCAAAATTATGGTTATAAGCTAATGTTACAAGAGAAACTTAAAAATATATTTAAACTGCTAGTATTCCATTGGCTGATCTCTCTGAAAGAGTTTTTGTACAAGTTTTGCTCTAATTAAAAGAGCTTTAAAATTTTGGAGTGCTTGTTGGTTCCAGAAAAGATTCAAAGACAATATCTTTTCAATATTTGGGATCTCAGTTATATCATAAGCAGATTGTGACACAAAAAAATTCCAATAAAAATAGATAGTTGTTGCTAGAGAGATGGCTCAGCCTTTAAAGGCTAGGCTCACAACCAAAAATATTTAGAGTTCAATTCCCAGCAACCACATGGTGGCTCACAACCATCTCTAATGGAATCTAGTGGCCTCTTCTGGGTTACAGTTGTACATCCAAAAAAAAAAAGGTTTACTTTTAATGATTTTTAAAAGTTATTAAGAGATATTAATTGACTAAAAGTTCATCTTAAGCTTACCAGAAAATAATTTGAACCTTTGTTTGATATTCTCAAGGGAGATGAAATCATAATTAACCTTGACAATTAACTAATGAGGAAAAATAACTTTGTTAAAAGAATTTGTTACTTATCAAAAAATACAATAAATAGACCATAATTAATTTTTGGTTGTTTACATTATTTCTACTCATATGCTCACACCAGTCTTTGTCAAAAGAAACCATTAATGTGGATTCATCTTTTTCCATCTACAGGTAAAATTTAAACATCCTATTATGAATCTATTACAGTGTTAAGACAAGATTGTAAGATAGAATCCCAAAGTATTTTAGATAAAATGTTTAGTGCTTATTCCAAATAAAAATTAAATTGGTTATTAAAAATTAATGATACTTGGCCTATTACATAACAAAAGTTTTAGACAAATTTGATAATCATTATCAATAAGACAAGTTCTTACAGTTTTTCTCTATATGTATGCTTTTGTATTTCTTGTAAATCTACATGCAGCCCATGAAAAAGATGTTTACAGTATTTACAGATGCCTCATTTAATGAAATGACAATATATGTAGTTATATCACATATTCATTTTCTTAAGTTTTCCCCTGCTTCAGCACAAATAATAAAAATTATGTTCCTTAGCCACTGTTTAAACTGCTAAAAAAAAACCCAAGCTTTCAGTTTACATACTCATAGCCAATATATGGCTCATGGTTTATAATTGCTTAAAATTAATCCTTTTAGATATTGCTAATTCTCAAATTTTATAGTTTATTATAAAAATACAGTTTAATTTAAGCAATATGTACTTTTTCTTAATTTTATAAGACATTTAAGAGCTCATTAGATTGCCTAGAACCCAGGGCAATGCTAGAGAAAATTTGTATACCAGCCAGATTTTAGACTTTACAAAAACAATTGGCCATACAACCTTATTCTTTACATCATCAAAATAGTTATAGCTTGAGACAATAATTTGAAATTTATAAAAAGCGTACAAGTTAAATGACAAAAACTTGTTCTCAGTGTCCTAAAATTTATTATAATGGTGTTGAGCCTTGAGGACTTACATGTAATCAATTTGACAAATAAATGTTATTCATTTTTGATTTTAAAAGAATCACACCTCTGCCTCCTTCTCCATCCCATTCCCCATCTCCAGTGAAGTGCTGGTTTGATTTTTCTCTCCCTCCTTTTTCATCAAACTTCCCACCCCCATGTCAGTGCTGCACAGTTAGAAATTATGTCTTCTTCATCTTCCTTCTTGCCCCCAAACATAAGTTACTGGGAGACTGTATATCTCTCATGCTTTCATTACTGGTTTGTATTTGAACTTAATGCTCTTCTGGGGCAAGACACACCATATGCCATGCCATACACATGAAGGAAAGCAAAGAATTAGTTTCCAGAAGGTGATATTTGTAAAAGATGGTCCTCAGATCCCAAATTGGCAGGTCTGATACCATGCACCATGTGAGATCAGCCAAGCATCCTAATGCTGATTCCATTCTAGTAATGTCTGAGTACATTATCATGGAAACTCTCAATAACTCTGTAGAAAAAAAAAATAATTGTAAGCATTTAACAATATCTATCGCCGGGTGGTGGTGGTGCACGCCTTTAATCCCAGCACTTGGGAGGCAGAGGCAGGTGGATTTCTGAGTTCAAGGCTAGCCTGGTCTACAGAGTGAGTTCCAGGACAGCCAGGGCTATACAGAGAAACCCTGTCTCGAAAAACCAAAAAAAAAAAAAAAAAAAAAAAAAAAAAAAACCCAATATCTATCAATTAAAGAGCTAATGAAAATAATGATAACCAATGAGCTGAGGAAGAAAATTAGGAAGTGGGACAATGGTTGAGAGACTGGCTTCTAGGAAATATATATGGAAGAGAGACTCCAGGTGATTGAGAAGAGATGAGACAGGATTTGCGAGAGGCACTAAACTATAGATACAGGAATTCAGATAGACACTGAGGGAGTCTCTGAGGGAAAGCTAAAGGAGAATCAGTATAGGAGTGAAGGGTAGATATAGCATGGCATTATGTGGAAGACATAGAAGTGTATAAACAACTTAAATAAATTAAAAAGCAAATTGAGGAATGAGCCAAAACTTATGGACTAATCATTTAATAATGACTAATTAGTCTCTTACTGAGTTATCATTCTGGTAGTTAGGATAGTTAAATAAATGTGTGTGTGTGTGTGTGTGTGTTTACACATGCATATATATATAATCACAGAACTTGGCCTTTCAAAATTCTGCACAAAGTTAAAAGTTACATTAACCAACCCAACATTTTACCTGGCATAGTCCATGCAAAACAAGACTTTTTTCCTGACATTATCCTCTTGTTCTGTCTTGTGCTGGACAGAAGATCTCTGACCTACAGTCAGGAGCCCGCATAAACTAATCAGTGCTCAGCCAAAGAAAATGCAAGTATGAACAGGAGCACCTCAGATCAGGAATAAGGAGTCTGCTTGTTCCCTGAGACATTGTGGATATTGGTCCTAACCAACCTGCTTTGTGTCTCTGCCCATTAACTCTGTCGCAGCAGAAGATGCAGGATATTCACAGCTGGCAATAACTGTGGTCTGTGAACCCAAACTCTAGAAATAAGTTCTCTTTTCTCTCTCCTTAGTTATGGTGGACTTTCTACTGATATACTAGTGTAAAATTTACTGTTATTTTTCCTTTGGCAGAAATTTGCATTGTTTATTGTTATTTTAAATTTTAAAGAAAGAATATAAAGGAATGTGAACAGGAATATATAAGTATCAAACATATCACATATCACATGTTTGGAAAATATGTGGGACTGGGAAGTCTAATGGGGAACGTCAGCTCTTGATAATCACTGTCTATTTGAAGTTAAATGTCATAAAAGGAAAGGCATTTGAATTTTCTCTTTTGCCACAAAATTCAGTCTCCCATATCTTAAGCTTTTCTCAGACTGGCTTTGTAGTCAAGGTATTCCTTGAGTTCAGCATCATCAAACTTCCACATCCTGAGTACAAGCATTACAAGTATGACCACCAATGATATTGAGAACCATGCAAGTGTTTGATCCTAAGGCTTCCTAAAGTATAAGAAGTTGCTCATTCAATTGAGACATGTCCACAGCAGTTGGATTTCTCTGTATTTCGTATTCTTATTTTTCCTTTTTGCTCCTCCCTTTTTCCCCTTTAGAACATATCACTATGTAACTGAGAATTACCTGTAATCTATGTCTATTAGGTCTTTTTGGTATGGAGTGGAAGATGCCCCACTCAGCCTAAAGTTTTTACTCCTGAGGAGTACACTGTTCCAGCACCATGAAGGCTTAATTTTGTATTAAGTTGAGACATGTTTGGGGCAGTTTTCAACAATTACACCTGTGGCATCTCTGAATGTCCACTGGAACATAAATCACATATTGGAATCAGTCCTGCAGTATCTTCTTGAATGTACATCTAAGTATATCTTCTTGAGGCATGTGTTATCTCTGCATCACCATTCATCCTGATGAAATTTTTCAGTAGTATATATTCTGAAGTGGATGGATAGGGGCACAATGAGCAAGAAAGGAAGCATTTCTCAAAAGTGTTTGGGGCATCAGCATTCATTTTCCCACAGCTCAGCAATTGACATAATGCTGTATGAGATCCCAGCATGCACAAGGAAGGTCAAGACAGGTTGTGGTTTCAGGAAGACGTTATCTGCTGAAGGTTTGTTTTGAGTAATTTCTCAACTGGCAGGTGATTCTGTGCTGGAATTTTGTGATACCAGCAGGAGGGTGTTGGTCTCATGTGGTCCATCTGAATGATTTTGAACAGCTGGGTCTCAGCAATCCTTCTATCTGTTTCTGTAGTTATAAATGTAGAGCTCTGCATATTTCTTCAGAATTTCACTGTATGTTCTCTCTCTCTCTCTCTCCTTCTCCCCATTCCTCTGTGTGTATGTGTGTATATATATGTGTGTGTGTGTGATGTATATATGATATACATCATATATATATATATATATATATATATATATATATATATATATATATATCCAAAAAGACAAACATATTCATTTCATATGTTACCTTCAGAATACTCTGCCAAATATCTAAGAGAGCGTGCACAGAAGCTGGAACCTCACTATTTTTAAAATTATGTTGTCTGTCATGCTGTCATCATAACTGAAACCTGACTGACACATCAGATCAGAGGCAGCATTCAGTGTCTGTAGTGATTTGCTGTATTATATTTTTTATTAAATTAATAAAATTTATTTCAAAATATACAACTGACTATTGACATTTTTAGGTCATCAAAATAATTGATAAAAGTTAAATACCTCATAAATATAATGATATTTTCTGAACCTAAAGGTAAAATGCAATCTTTCTGGTTTTAAAATCGATTTTTGAACATTAAACATGATAGAAGTAGAAAAAATCTGTTATAAATTCCTCAAACAAAGGAAATAGTGACAAGTTCTAGACTAGAAAGAAACCATTCCATCTCCAGAGATAATATGCAGACTATCTCTGCTTCAAAGAATAAATTGTCCATTTCATCCAGATTTTTCAACTTTGCCTAATATTGGTATTTGTAGTAGGATCTGATGATTTTTTGAATAATCTCAGTTTCTCTTGCTTTATCTCTCTTTCATTTCAAATTTTGTTAATTTGGATACTGTCCTTGTGTTAGGATCCATATTATGGCAAGATGAATAGCAGTTAATCATTCTGAGATTGTCTGTTTCAAATTACTATATAATCTATGACAGATCCATCTTTATTAAGCAAGTCTGTAAGGGATTCATTTTTGAAACTTTCCTACTACTAATATACATTTCCTTTTGTCATTAAACATATATAATAATCACTATGTAATAGCAAACAATTTTGGAACAGATCTCTGCAGATCCACAAAGATATTCTGTCTAGCACTAATCCTATATAGATTAATAGATGACTTCTTGAGTCTTGATGATCCGAAAAGAATTATAAAATTATGTCAATGATTATTAAGCTGTTTTATATTGGGACAGATATTAGGTATTCTTCTGATAGTCAAAACTGCCATGAGAACTCTGCCAGTCTCCCAAGTGTCATTAATTAATTGCACTTAGATAGTAACCAGAACTCCTCCTCCTCAGAGCATATTCCAAGTGATTGTAAAACAATTAACTAAAGATCATAAAAAGGGAACTAAATATTTATTATGGTTTCTAGGTAAATATTTATTATGTGGCAAGGTAAATATAAAATGAAGTCAAGACAAAATATTGACTGCATTTATTTATATAAAACTGCACTTATAATTTAGTTCTGAATTCAAACCTTCAGTGAACCTGTAGAGCTGAGACAGACGATGGATTTTTAACCAGATAATTACTCTTATTGAATGTGCATGTAAACATTCTCTGTTGGAAACCTCTATTCCAATTTATAATTTGATTTTCTGTGTGAACCTTTGAAACATGTGGTCATGTATTCTAAAAGAGTTGTAAGTACTGAAGACAAAGAGGAGAGAGAAGAATTTTTGGTATTTCCTGGCGGGAGCCAGGACCCTCACCCCTTACTCACCCTCTACCATTCCCCACTTGCATGGTACCCCCTGCAGCTTGGGATTCACGTTCAGGACTAGGATATGATTCAAATTTTTCTTTCTTTCTTTCTTTTTTCTTTCTTCTTCTTTCTTTCTTCTTTCTTTCTTTTTTTTTTTTTTTTCGAGACAGGGTTTCTCTGTGTAGCCCTGGCTGTCCTGGAACTCACTCTGTAGACCAGGCTGGCCTCGAACTCAGAAATCCGCCTGCCTCTGCCTCCCAAGTGCTGGGATTAAAGGCGTGCGCCACCACCTCCCGGCGATTCAAATTTTTCTTAAGGGCCATTGCTCCCCCTGCACACCAGGGAGATAAAATCACCCGGAAGTCAGATCTCCCTGTCTGGCTTGACCAATGGCCCCTCTCCCAACATAAACTTTCAGAGGCCATGCAGTTGGTGCAGGAACAGTTAGATGCTGGCCACATTGAACCCTCCACCTCCCCTTGGAACACTCCGATTTTTGTGATACAAAAGAAAGGATGCAGATTAAGACTGCTCCAGGACCTCAGAGAAATTAATAAGACCATGGTCGCAATGGGAGCCCTCCAGCCTGGCCTCCCCTCTCCCGTGGCAATACCTAAGAGTTACAACAAGATGGTTACTGACTTGAAAGTTTGTTTTTTCTGTATCCCCCTTCATCCAGGAGATAGTAAGTGCTTTGCCTTTAGCCTCCCCATTGTTAATTGCATTGGGCCATCTCCACGATTTCAGTGGAAGGTCCTGCCTCAAGGCATAGCCAATAGTCCCACTCTTTGCCAGAAATTTGTGGCTCAGGCCATTGATCCCTTTCGTCTTAGATACCCTAAATTGTATATTATCCATTATATGGATGACATCCTTCTGGCAGGCCTTGTTGAGACCACCCTGTTCAGAATTGGTCAGGACCTCAGGCTACAGATTGCCCCCGAGAAGGTCCAGCTACAGCCACCACAGTCATTCCTGAGCTTTGAACTTCATCCCTCTAGGGTCCTCTCTCAAAAAATTGAACTCATAAAAGATTCCTTATAAGCACTTAATGATTTTCAGTGTCTTTTGGGGGACATTAACTGGTTACACCCCTATCTAAAGTTAACAACTGGAGAACTTAAGCCTCTATTTGATATTCTTCAAGGAGACTTCGACCCCTCCTCTACCCAAGCCTTAACCCCTTAAGCTCGTGGAGAAAGCCATTCAACAGCAGACTATTACTTACTATTCTCCTACCTCCCCCTTGTGGCTATTGGTTCTTCCCACCGAGTTTGCCCCCACGGGATTGCTATGGCAGACTAAACCTTTATATTGGCTTCATTTGCCCGCCACCCCTTCTAGGGTGTTGCCAGTCTATCCCTCCTTGGTGGCACAAATAATAAAGATGGGAAGAGAAACCCCCCTGAAACTCTTTGGTAAAGACCCTGACCTTGTCAGCATCCCCTATGATTCCTCCCAAGTTTGATGACTACTCCAGACCTCTGACGAATGGGCCTTAACTGCATTTCATTTCAGGGAAAGATAGACAACCACCATTCCTCTGACAGACTCATACAGTTTCTTGAACATCAAGCAGTGGTCTTCCCTAAAATGACTAAAAGCTCCCCCATTCCTCAAGCACCATTGGTCTTTACAGATGGATCCTCTTCTGGGATTGCAGCCTTTAATATAAGTGGACAAGTTTCTAGATTTCAGACAATAATTTCCTCAGCAAAGTTGGTAGAACTGGCTGCTGTTATTCAAGTCTTTAAGACTC
Organism: Mastomys natalensis; assembly: GCA_021653895.1. NCBI lineage: Eukaryota > Metazoa > Chordata > Mammalia > Rodentia > Muridae > Mastomys > Mastomys natalensis. The sequence continues at coordinate 95,134 of JAJTUV010002699.1, read as the reverse complement.
TCCCAGATTGTGCTTTTAATCTGTTCACTGATAATGCATATGTGGCTCAATCAGTACCTTTGTTAGAAAGTGTTTCCTTTATATGACCATCCACCAACACCTCCCCCCTTTTCTATGAGCTTCAAGAGCTTATTCTAACTAGGTCCCACCCATTCTTTGTGGGTCACCTATGTGCCCACTCTGGTCTTCCTGGACCCCTGAGTGAGGGAAATATTCTCGTTGACAGGGCCACCCGAGTGTCTCCATCCTGCCTGGTGACCTTGGCCCTACCCTCTGATCCTATACAACAAGCACAAAAGGTCCATCAATTGCATCATCTAAATGCTCAGACCCTCCAAAAAATGTTCTCTATTACTAGGGAACAGGCACGCCAAATAGTGCGTCAGTGTCAAGGATGTTTCACTCTCCTACCCGAGCTATATCTGGGGGTGAACCCTCGTGCCCTCACCCCAGGAGAGATGTGGCAGATGGATATTACTCACTTTGCTCCTTTTGGCAAACTCAGATATATACATGTTTCTATTGATACCTTCAGTGGTTTCCTTTGTGCCTCACTTCAATCTGGTGAAGCTACCAAAAATGGTATTAATCATGTGATTTCTTGCCTTGCCTTTATGCCCATACCTAAGATACTTAAGACTGACAATGGCCCCGGATATACCAGCAGCTCCTTTAAACAGTTTTGTGCCCAGATTAACATTAAGTATGTCACTGGCATCCCATATAACCCCCAAGGACAAGGCATTGTAGAAAGGGCACATCAGACTTTAAAATATATGCTCTTAAAATTGCAACACTCAGGGGGTATTTTATATCCCAATAAGGAGAATCATAAAACCTTGCTAAATCATGCATTATTTGTTCTCATTTTTTTTGACACTTGATGGAAAAGGAAAGTCTGCAGCAGATAGATTTTGGCATCCTACTACAGCAGACTCTTATGCCAAAGCCATATGGAAAGATCTATTGACACACAGATGGAATGGTCCTGACCCTGTCCTCATCTTGGGGAAAGGACACACGTGCATATATGATTCCAAGGAACAAAACGCCAGATGGCTGCCAGAAAGACTGATAAAATTGGCTAATTCCACCACAGGGACACACCCTGAGAAAAGTTCTTAACTGAGCTTCCTTTCAGAAAAATGCATCCAGCCACCTTGCTCCTCATACTTGTACTACAGATTTATCCAACTGTGAGTATCAGGTCCCGACAATCCTCTTACCAAATTTATAACTTCACCTGGGTTATTATGAACCAGTTGGGAGATGTTGCCAGCACCCATAGTTCCTTGGGTACCAACCCCGAGTGGCCAATGTTAAGGGTCGATCTTTGTGACCTGGCATCCGGACTAGGGACCTGGGATATTCCAGGTTCAAATGCATGCCAATTGTCCATACTGGTCACTACACAAAGGGCCCAGGATGCAGGACTTAGCTGTGGCAATAAGTTTTCCTGCTGTATGGTGTTACAGTCAGATATTTTTGTTTGCCCTTGTAATGGCTGCACTAGACAACCGGCAGCTCACTGCGGAGTGGACAAACAGTCTTACTGTAAAAATTGTGGATGTGAGACTACAGGAGATGCTTATTGGAAACCTTCCTCCACATGGGATGCAATTAAGGTTGTTAAAAACTCTACAGAGTGGCCCAATTGTGCCGGTTTCAAAGATTTTCAACACTCACAGTGTGAAAAGTCCCCGTATTGTAATCCCCTTCAGATTACCTTTACAGAGGCAGGGAAACAACTTGGAGAAAAATGACTACAGGGGAGACAATGGGGTCTCTGCATTTATAGATCCGGATATGATATGGGACTCACCTTTACAATAAAACTTCTTAAGACCATCCCTAACAAGAATATTGCCACGGTGGGCCCCAATCCTATCCTACAACATCCCTCGAATCCCGACAGCCCGACCCAGAAGCCTATGGTTGCCGCCCCTCGCGCCTCCTCCTCACTCTCTCTCCTGGTGCCATTGACTACCATGTTTCAGCCCACTGTTCCCAAAGGCCCTCTAGGTTCTGCTGACCTCATTATTTCCTTGGTAAATGCTTCTCTTGAGGCCATCCATAATACCAGTGATTCTAATTATCCACAATGCTGGATTTGTTTTTCACCTATTCCACCCTTCTATGAGGGCATAGCTGTCTTCTCCCCTCCCAACTTTACCAATGATTGTAATAGACTCCTTAAAACTCATTCACCTGAAGGAGGTTTAACACTTAGCTCCATTTCAGGAATAGGTCTTTGCCTTTTGGGACCCTCCATGCTCCCCCCTAAGGACTTAATTCCGGTATGCAATCAGACAATGATCCTCAATAATACCTCTTTATACACCCTGGCACCCAATGGTACATATTTTGCCTGTGCTTCTGGTTTGATCCCTTATATATTTAATCCTGGCTTTCTATATTCCAGAGATTATTGTGTAGTTGTTACTATTCTCCCACATTTTTTCATACATGATCCATGTCCTTCCTCAACATTATAGATCAAGGACCTTCTCTGAGAACCAAGAGAGACCCCTGACTGCCCTCACCTTGTCTGTCATATTAGGAATTGGTGCCATTGGTGCAGGCATGGATATAGCTTCCTTTGTGATTTCCAATAATCACTATGCTCATCTCCAATCCCTCATTGACAAAGATTTATTTTTTTTTATTTTATTTTTTTTTTTTTTTTTTTGGTTTTTTGAGACAGGGTTTCTCTGTGTAGCCCGGCTGTCCTGGAACTCACTCTGTAGACCAGGCTGGCCTCGAACTCAGAAATCCGCCTGCCTCTGCCTCCCAAGTGCTGGGATTAAAGGCGTGCGCCACCAACGCCCGGCTACAGAATACTGAAACAATTTTTTTGTTTTGTTTTTGTTTTTTTTGTTTTTTCGAGACAGGGTTTCTCTGTATAGAGAAATCTGGCTATCCTGGAACTCACTCAATAGACCAGGCTGGCCTCGAACTCAGAAATCCACCTGCCTCTGCCTCCCAAGTGCGGGGATTAAAGGCGTGCGCCACCACCGCCCGGCATTGACAAAGATTTAAATAATTTGAGGGAAGGAGTACAAGACCTTAAGGACTCTGTGGCTTCTTTTCTGAGGTGGTGTTACAAAACAGGAGAGGACTTGACCTTCCTTAAAGAAGGGGGCCTCTGCGTGGTCCTCAGAGAAGAGTGTTGCTTTTACTCTGATAAGACAGGGCTGTCCAAAATAGCCTGGATAAAGTCAAAAAGAGTTTAGAAGAAAGAAGGAAAACAAGAGAACAAGAGTCATGGTATCAGAATTGGTTCTCTACCTCTCCTTGACTTACCACCCTGTTGCCTAGTATATTAGGACCCCTTGTTGGCATTCTTTTTTCATTATATTAAGAAACATCATCAGTTATATATAAAAAAACATTTGTACAGAAATCTACAGCTATTCTATAATTTTTTACTAGATATGTATTCAATTTTTTCATATAAAGACTTACATGCTTCTATATATGTCTTCAAATTCATCAGAAACTTTTTATATAAACATCTTCAATATTATAATAAATATATTGTACATATGTCTATAATTTTATCAGAAATTTAATTTTTATATGTTATTCTTAAGGTTATAAGAAATTTCCTCTATATACTAATCTAATTTCATCACAATTTATCTATATATTCTTTATTTTTATCAATATTTTCTCTCTTAAAATTCAAATTTAACTCTCTCTCTCTCTCTCTCTCTCTCTCTCTCTCTATATATATATATATATATATATATATATATATATGAATATAATTCCTCAATGTTTTTCAAAAGTATCTTCCTTAAATGTCTTCTATTTTTTATAAATTTGTTCTACATTTGGTTTTCAGTTTTACCAGAAAAACTGACTTTCTATGTGACTTCAATTTTACAAGGTATTTCATGTATAACTATTCATATATTTCAACTTTTTCCTATATGTCTTCTATTTTACAGATATTTCTTATAAAATTTTCTGCTGTGTTATCAAAAATGTTATATATCTCTAAATTATTTTTAAGAATTTCTTTCCATATGTCTTTAATTTTATCAGAATTTGCTTCTATATATATTTTCAATTATATCAAACTTTTTCTATGTCTTCAATTTCATCAGAATTTTTTTGTACATATGACCCCAACTTACAAGAAATTTCATATATATATATATATATATATATATATATATATATACTCTTAGTTGGAGTGAGAGAGTATTTGGATAGTGCAGCGATTTGTTTTACATAAGTATTCCTCATTACAAGTTTACTCAAGATCCTAAGGGATTTGCCATTGTAGAGTTAGAAGCAAAATAGGAAGCAGTTAAACCCCTGAGTTTATAAACAACTGACCAGAAGAAGTACTTAGAAAGTCTGGCATATTCTCCAAGATGGAGAAAAACAAGCTAATCCCTTCCTTAAAAGTAGCTTCAGAGAAGAAAAAGAAAAAAAAGCAGAATAAAAACTAAGAGAGTGTGCAGGCCAGAGTCAGCTCTGGACAGCAGCAGCTTGGGTGTGTGCAAAACCATGTAGAGACCATGAACTGTCACTGAGGGCTCTGTAGCTGAAACCCTGCAAGTTCCAAAGCAACCTGAAAGATAAAGATAATATGGGACAAGATTGAAACATAGACCGTACTTGAAATCAGGGTCGGGAAGAGGGAGAGAAACAATGCTCATGAGGAAGACTGCCTCCCCACAAAGCCAAAGGAAAAGAAAGTGAAAGACCCTCTGGAGGGGAGACCCTAACTCAAGTCACGAGTGTTTACAGACACTCAGAAACTCAAGGGAGACCAAACTTGCTGCAAACCGCAAAAGGCTTTATTTTGAGATTGGATCTTATGACTTTCAAGAGAAGTCTCGACCTCAAGGCCAGATGGAGAAGGATATTTAAAGAAAGAAACCACAATCCAGGGGTATGAGGGGGTATCATAAAACATCAGCAGACAGTATTATATAAACAGTGGAAGTATCATGTGGGAAACACCCTGTGTACTTATTTTTTCAAGAATTTAATCTTATCTAAGCATCTATCATATAGGTAGCCAGTCCTCAGAGCCCAGAGCCTAAGAACCACATGACCTGTATTCTTGGTTCTGCCTTTTTGTGGTCAGCTAATTTCCTGGAACACAGATCCCTGGCTTCAGCCTCTATATGCTTGGGGGGTCTCAAAAAAAGTTTATTTTTATCAAAACGAGTTCAGAAGGCTGGTCTTGGCCAAGCCACTTCTGATGTATCCCAGGAGAGCAGAGACATAGAATTTTGCTTTATGGAAGAGAAGGAGATGGAAGACAGAAAAGGTGATTCACTTTCAAAGGTGAAGAGGAAGCATTAGAAGAAACATAAGGTGAGACATAAAATGGGCAAGGTGATTATACCATTGAATGTGCTGTGGAAGACTGAACAGATGGATTTAAAGAAAGAGTATTTGGAACTGCAAAATGCTACAATGGCTTCTATTAAAAAAAAAAAAAAAACTCAAATACAATTGAAGTCAGAAATGGAAACAGACTCTAAGGTACCTATAGCAGGCAATGGTCAAGAATGCTCCACCCAGGAGAAGGTCAATGCACAAAGCCCACAGTTCATGACTGGAGTGATGTTAGACTGTATGATTCAAACCAGGGATGCGCTCCCAAAGAAATACACAGGGAAAGGACATGCTGCAATCACATGAGGTTTAATGAAACTAATGCACTAGGACTCTCTTGCATGCAGGCAAGAGATGCCCTAAAAAGAGCTGGGTACAGTACTTATACAGAGTTCACGAGGGCAAACCACAAAGTCTGACCTTTCTGGGTTCAGTCTCTAGGTGACTCAGATTTTGACAGGTAGTGTCTGTGGGAAAAAACACTCAGGTGCAGGGCGGCTCAGGACTGCATGACAGCAGCCCGTGGGATGACCTGGTAGAAGCAGCCCGTGCGGAGGAGCCCCGGAGGCCTTTCCATGGGCAGATTCCCACATACATGAGAAGGTCTAGAGTTCCAAAAGCTTTGCAGCAAGCACAGAAGACACATGGAGTCTGTGGAATAAGTTTATTGATCATGCTGTAAAAGTTGGATCTGAATGTGCATCACCCCTCCCCCACCCCAGCCTCGGAAGAGGTGGCTTATATAGAGGGTGGGAAGGTAGGAGGGTCCTAGGAGGAATAACTTATTATTTAGGCCCCGATCTTATTAATATGTAAATCTCTCGAGGCAGATGCCTCTTAGTCATAACCTCTACCTGTGTCTTACATGACTGATGGTACAGATTAAATGGAGATGAGACTGCATGTCAGGGACCTGCGTTCTGGGAATTCCAGACCCGTTCCAACCCAAGATGCTCTTCTACAGCCCTACAAGTGTCCTTCATTTGCCCAGATTTATTAAGGTAAGGGCCCAGCTTCCTGATTCCTGGAATGTGTCTATATGTTCTGGGTTCTCCTTACCCACAAGTGAGTTCCCTCCCCTGTGGTCTGAGGAATGTTAGTCAACCTCTCCCTTCCTCCTCTGAATGTTAATTCAGCTAGTGTCCTCTGACTAAGAAATGTGCTCCTCCAGGGATGTGTCTTGCCACAGTGGAATTCTTTTCACCTTAAGTTCAAACACAGACCTGAAAGTCTTACAGTGATTGTGAAGATCGTGAATGGAGTGCCTCTACCTAGCAGGAAGCAAGTCAAGGGTATTTCAGAAATTGTTTACATTGATTTGCTAGAAGGAGATACTGAATGCCATGCCCAATATAAAACTCCCAAGGATGCTAAGGCAGTAATGAATGCACCAAGTCAAATTAGAAAAAAAGCACTGTTGGAACCTCAGTGTCATTTCTAGTGATTAAGAGCAGAGGTACTGGCAGAAGATTTTGTTAGATAGATAGGTCAATCTTAATTAACCATGAAAAAAGAAAAGAGGCACAGAAAAGAGTCACAGAAAAGGTAATCAACAAAGCTGAGATGATTAGTCTGGTTAAGAAGCATGAAGCCAGTCAGAATGACTGAGAAGTATTTTGGGCTTCCTTTGCTGAAGTATTCTTGGTGCTGGGCTGTTTGAAGGATGTTGTGCTGAGATCTGCATTAGAAAATAAAGGAAAAATCTTGGCTCCTCAATGTGTCCATAAGAGGTCTCTAATGACAAGTGTATTTTATGTCAGATCTTTTTTCAATTAATGCCCTTAATTGATGACATTATCCCAGTCAATGTCAGGTGATTTAATAAAGAAATGTATTTAGAACAACAACAACTTTGACAAAAAACAAAACAAAACAAAACAAAACAGAAAAAAAAAAAAACATAGGAAATCAGGAAGAAGCCATAAAAAAAAGGAAACACAGAAACCTTTTAATGAATCATGGGAAGGCACAAAGAAACAGGTGAAGGAATTGAACAAAACCATACACTATCTGAAAATGGAAGTAGAAACAGTAAAGAATTCAGAAAGGAAGACAACCTTGGAGATAAAAAAAAAAATCTACGAAAGAGACCAGGAGTCACAAATTAAAGCATCATCAACAGAATACAAGAGATAGAAGAGAGAATCTCAGGTCTAAAAAATATCATGGAAAACATTGACACCACTGTCAAGGAAAATTCAAAATACAAATGGTCTTAACTGCAAACCTACAAGAAATTCAGTACAGAATTAAAAAAAACAAACCTAAGGTAACAGGTATAGACATGATCAAAGATGACCAACTCAAATGTACAGTAAATATCTTAACCAAAATTATAGAAGAAAATTCCCCTAAGCTAAAAAATGAGATGCCCATAAACACACAAGAAGCCTACAGAACACTAATTAGACTGGGCAAGAAAAGAAATATATCCTGTCATGTAATAGTCAAAACACCAAATGCACAAAACAACAATAACAAGAAATGAGTATTAAATTCAGTAAGAGAAAAAGTTCAGGTAACATTTAAAAGCAGACCTGCCAGAATTATACCAGACTTAACAATGGGAATTCTAAAACCCCGAATATTTTGTTCAGATGTCATACAGACCCTAACGGCACACAAATACATACCCAGGCTACTCTACCCAGCAAAATTCTCACGTACTTTAGGTGGAGAATCCAAGATATTCCATGACAAAACCAAAAACAAAATTTAAACATCTATCCACAAATGCTCCCCTTCAAAGAATAATAGATGGCAAACTTCAATACAAGTAGCTAAGTAACACTGAAGATAAAGCAAGAAATCTTCTTTCAAAAAAAATGCAAAAGAACATAGCCAATGATTCCAAATCTAACAAAAAGAAAGAAAGAAACAAAGAAACAAAGAAACAAAACAACAACAACAAAAACAGAAACAAAACAAAAAACAAACAAACAAAACTAACATACTAGATAGGTAAACAATACCCATAAATTTTCTGAATTCAAAAAACACACCTAAGTGACCAACACATAAACTACTTCAAAATAAAAGGTTGAAAATTATTTTTCAAAGCCAATGGACTCCCAAAAGAAACTGGCGTGTCCATTCTAATACTGAATAAAATAGACTTTCAACCAAAAATTTTCAAAAAAGATGAAGAGTTACACTTCCTACTCTTCAAAGGAAAAATCTATCATAAAGAACTCTTAATGCAGAACATCTATGCCACCAATGAAATGGCACCCACATTCGTAAAAGAAACTTGACTAAATCTCAAAGCCTTCATTGAACTAATTTGCACAATAAAATTGGGATATTTCAAACCCCACTGTCACCAATGGTCAGAGCATGGTAACAGAAACTAAACAGAAACACATTGAAACAAACAGAATTTATGAACCAAATGGGATTAACAGATAACTGTAGAATATTTCATAGTAAAAGAAAAAATATACCTTCTTCTCTGCACCTCATTTAAGGTCTCCAAAGTTGACTATATAATAAGTGACAAAACAAGCCTTAACAGATGCAAGAAGATTGAATTAATCCCAGCGATCATAACATATCACCACAAACTATGATTTGTCTTCAATAACAACAACAACAACAAAACCCCAGAAAACCCCCCATACATATGGAATCTGAAGAACTCTCTACTCAAATATAATTTGGTCAGGCAGAAATAAAGAAAAAGATTTAAGATCTCTTAGAATGTAATGAAAATGAGTACACAACATGTCCAAAGTTATGGAACACAAAGAAAGCAGTGTTAAAAGAAAAACTCATAGTTCTAATTGCCTCTCAAAAGCAAATGGAAAGAGAATATGTTAAGACTTTATCTGTAATTTGTTTTACAATTGTCTTCAGTATTTTCAGAAATGTTTATATATATATACATATATGTGTTATATATATATATATATATATATATATATATATGCATGTGCTATGTGTGTGTCTGCAATTTAATTGGAAAGTATGACTTGAATTTTATCTTTAATTTTATCTATATTTCTGTTCAATTAATTTCTCTAATTTGATCATAAATATAGCCATATACTTCTTAATATTTATAGATTTTTTTTTACTATAAAACTTCGATTTAATCAGAATATTGTTTATATAATTCTTCAATTTACCAGAATTTTTTTGATATACTACTTCATTTTTTAAATGATTTTTCTCTACTTCCTTCTGTTTTTATATCTGTCTTCAATTTTATTAAAAAATCTGTATATGTATGCAATTTCATGAAAAATTATTTAGATATGTCACAAGTTCCATCGGAATTTTTTTGTATACATGTCAACATTTTTATTAGAATTTTTTTTTATGTCTACAACTATCAGAAAAATTTTCTATACACATCTTAATTTTTCCAGAATTTTTATATATGTCTTGAATTGTGTAAGAAATATTTTCAATAATAATTGTCAATCTTGTCAGAATTTTTTCTGTATATGTTTTCAATTTTACCACACATTTTTTCTATCTATGTATCCAATATTACCAGAATTGTTTTCTATATGTATTCAGTTTTATCTCCATTTTTAATATATACATCTGAAATTTTATTAGAAATTTTTGTATATGTCACCAATTTTATCAGAATTTTTTTCAATACAACCCTTTAATTTTTTCAGACAGTACTCTATGTCTTCTATTGTGTCAGATGTTTTTATATGTCTTTAATTTTATTAGAAAATTTTCATAGATATGTCTCTAATGTTATGGGTAAATGTTTCTTTACATGTCTTCAAATTTATCAGTATTTTTTCTTTGTTTTCAATTTTTCAGAACATTTTTTATATCTGGTATTTAACAATCCTTTTTCTATATGTGTCTTTAATTTTATCACAAAATTTTCTACAACTGTATCCAATATTATAGGAAAGTATTTCTAAATATGTCTTCAATTTCATCAGAAATATTCTGTATGTGTCAAATTTTATCACGCAAACTTTATATATGATTTAGATTTTAAGAGATTCTTTTCTAAGTAGGTCTTCTTGTATTTTATCAAAAATGTTTTTAATATAAGTCTGTAATTTTATCAAAATTTTTTCTGTTTAGGTCTTCAAATTTTTTTAGAAATTTTTTATGTCTTCTATTTTAATGGAATTTCTTTCTATATATGTATAATTTTATCAAAAAATTATATATGTAATACACACACAAACATGGACACTCACACACACACACACATATATATATATATATATATATATATATATATATATATATTCAATTTTATGAGAAATTTTTTGTATACATGTCTTCAAATGATCACATTTGTTCTATTTACATCTTCAAATTTTTCAGAGATCTTTTGTACATATGTCTTTAATTTTATCAGAAATGGTTTTTTTTGTTTGTTTGTTTTTTGTTTTTTTTTTTTTGTTTTTTCGAGACAGGTTTTCTCTGTGTAGCCCTGGATGTCCTGGAACTCACTCTGTAGACCAGGCTGGCCTCGAACACAGAAATCTGCCTGCCTCTGCCTCCCAAGTGCTGGGATCAAACGCGTGTGCCACCGATGCCCAGCTATCAGAAATATTTTTAATAAAGTTTTTTCAGTTTTATCAAATATTTTGTCTACATACATCTTTAATTTTTATGAATTGATTTCTTTATATTCTATTGTATCAGGATTGTTTTCTATATGTGTCTTCAATAATATCAGTAAAATTTTCTACATATGTCTCCAATATTCTGGGATATTATATATATATATATATATATATATATATATATATATATATCTTCAATATATCACAAATTTTTGTATATGCATCTTCAATTTTTTAGAAATTTTTCTATATATGTCTTCTAACCTATAACAATTTTTATCCGCATCTTCAAATTTTTCAGGAAAGTATTGCATATTTGTCTACATTTTTATCCGAAAAATTTTTATATATTTCTTTAGTTTTAACAGTAACTTTTCCTATATACTTCTTTAATTTTAACAGACTTTTCTGCATACGTCTTCAATTTTATTAGAAGTTTCTTCAATAACTTTCTTAAAATTTAGGAGAAATTTTTTTTTGACATATGTGTTCACATTTATCAGACATTTTTTCTTGGTGACGTTCGGTTAGGTTGGAGTTGGGCTTCAATTGTACCTCCATCAGGGCAAGATTTCTAGCTAGCCCCATAGGATTTTGCTCTTCCCATAACCTAGACAGGTACAGTTATTTACTAGTGACTGAAGGAGTGGCATGTAGTTTCTGTTTCTCTCTTAATATCACAGTTAGTTCATATATGGAGCCCTTCTTATTTCAAACCTGTATTTCTTCAGTTCCAAACGGAATCTGTGTTCCCATTTTGGTTAGGAGATCTTGGCCTAGGAAAGGATATACGCATCCAGGGATGATTCATGCAGCGAAGAATGGATTAACTATCCCATTCCTAGGTCAACTTTTCATCAGGTTGTCCATGAATATTAATTGGTACCAGTTACCACTTGGACATACATTCATTAATTAGATAAGGGTCCCATATGATGCTGTAAGGTTGAATTTTGTGTTCCAGTGTCTACCAGAAAATCTACCAGCTTCCATTCTTTCTTTAGGATAACCCAAGACTCATGGAATTTATGTGAACCATGACACATTCAGGCATTCAGTTTTTCTATTTCTAACAGTTTCCATTTCAGTTCTTACTTCTCTTCAGACTTTTATTTTTCCAGTAGTTGATTTTTTTTTACATTTTGCAGATTGATATTTCTAGAGTGGGATCCTTCCCTCCTGAGATGGTAAGCCTACCTTTCTAGTCCTCTCTTCCATATGTTTAACTCTTGTGGTGTCAAATTACTCTGTCCCATTAGGTTCCAGTCATACCTTAGCAAGTAGTCTAGTCTGTTTGACTTCTTTGGGGGCTATTGCCAAGAGCTCATCCAAATACCTACATTCAAATCCTTCCAGCTACTGGAGATTTCAGGGGAAATCTGGTGTCTCTTGATGGCCAAATGCAGGTTCTTAGCAGATTGTTTTCCGATACTTCTGGATCTAGAGGTGTATAGGTGCAGTAGGCATCTAACAATCTCTTATGTAATGACCCTTGGAGTACCCTTCTTACCTCTATTAATTTATATAAATTTATGGGTCTTCTAGAGGACTCCCAGTGACCCTACATTAGAATTTTGTGGTTAACCTTTAATTTTTACTCACCACTTAGAACTATTTATATCCAAGTTACAGTAGATCAAGGGAAAAGCAAAATTGATATTATTGATTAGCTTATACAGGAGTAGGCTGACCATTAGCATCTAGAACCAATTTCATGGCTGACTCCATCACTCACTCTTATTAGTTATGAAAAGTACTTTCAAAAGCTGTGGGTATTCTTACAAGATTATCTGAAGAAGAAACATTATAGAATCTAGTACATCTATGAGGACAGTGGGTTCCTCTGAGAACTTAGGCTTCTGCATCTTACACTTATATAGATGACTAATGGAAATGTAGATTTTGGCCCTATATTGTCTGCCCTGTGCATCTGTGGGTAGAGATGCTAATATGGGCAGTGCTGCAGTGGTAGAGTGTGCCTGCCTTGCTGTGTACGCTTCTGTAATGAGGGCTAGATATTTCCCCTCCAACATCCTCTGGGCTGGCATCTGTGTCTATCTTGTGTGGGGAGGGTTCAAGTACTGGGGCAGGGAAATTAGGGTTTGGGAAGCAATATTCCTTGTGAGCTGAAGGTTATAGGATCTTTTATGCAACCGCCTCCTAGTCTGCCTAATTCCTCAGTAACGGCCATTTCAGCTCCTTAGAAATGGCTGGTCTGCTCTGCTACTTTGTAATGGCCACACTGCTGCTCAGGTCTGTGGGTCAGGGTCTAGCAAGAGACAGAGTGGGGACAGAGGAGCAAGAGACACAAAGGATGGAGACAAGACAAAGGGTCTAATCAAGTTTCTCTCTCTTTTTCTATTTAATTGAAAGTAAATCCTGGGTATTTTTACCCTTTACCAAGTGACTTGCCCACGTGGGCAGGCTCAACTGAAGGCACTATGTCATGCTCTTAGCAGCGTGGAGACTACTTGCTCCTAGCTGCTTGCAGCACTAAACTGCAAAATAAGATTTTTATTAGAGTGTGCTCTGTAAACAAGTCTCTTGTCAGTGTATATGGCTCGAGATGGCTGTAAAGATGATAGCCGCTTTCGGCTAAGAGTTGGCTCCCAACTGATCTTCAATTTAGTTTTCCTTCCAATAGAGTTGGGAATAGGAAACTTTCAGCCAAAGGGATAGCTTTCACCAGAACCTGCCAGTCAGTGATGAATAGGAGTTGACCTGTGAGTCTAGGTTGTCCATACACAATACCTTTAATCTTGTGCTTCTTCAGGCTATCCTACACTGAGAGCAGGATATTCATTTCTACAAAAGACAGTGATTTTTTTTCTGATCCTTAAGTTTGTACCAAATTGTTGCCAGACATTTGTTGTCCTTATAGTCTGACTGGATTAGGTTGCATGGTATGGAGCTAGTTTTCTACTCCATGGCATTTCTCAAGAAAAATGAAAAGAAGAAATAAAACACAAACATAAATCCACAAAAACAATTACACATGGAAACAAAACTGAAATGAAGCTGATGTTATCCCAATAACAGGATTCATCCTTCAGTAATGCCCTGTCAATCTTTACTAATGATAGGTTGATGTTTTCTGATTCCAGCAGAAGGAAACCCAAAGGTGCAGCCTATCCCTAAAGCAAGTTTCACTGGCATGGAACAGTTTGTCAGATTCAACTAAGATTTGAGTCAGACTAGAGCTCTCCATTTCTGAGGACTCTTCAGAGAATCATTGGAACACCGTGGCCATAAAGGTGTTATCAGCACATTCACCCTATTTCCATTGGCCTGCCTGATATCCATATAAATGGATGCAAATTCACTCTATATCAGGGTCCAGCCTTCAAACAGCATTGGAATTCTCTGCTAGAAGCAAGGATATCTGAAAGGTCCATAATAAATATTCACAGTTTACATTTTGGGTATGAACTGACAAGCAATTTTCTGTTGGGCAGTAGCATGAGCATGGCATGGGCATGGATCCTGTTCGATTGAATTGAGTTCCATGTCTGCCATCCCAACTGGTTGAAGCTGTGGTTCAGGGAGGTAGAAGCATGAAAATTTGACTGAGTTCATTCTATGCTATGGCAAACAGATGTTGTGCTGTGAGAAGCTGCAGAGATCTCCTCCAAGGTGGAGAGAATAATCTGGGGTTCTGTGGGGGATAGAGATTTTGGTTTGGGGATCCCTGGGCCAGGAGGAAGCCAGAACCAACTGTTTTCAGACCCTTGGGCTCTCAGGCACCCGTTAGAGACCATAGAAAGGCAGACATGGGGGTATTTAGACTGTATTGACGTGCAGTCATAGGGAGAAGGAACAACAGCTGCTTTGGAATCATCCCATGGGGAATGAGATTCTTGGGCATGGCAAATCACTTGACTGGGTCATGGCAGCTCAGCTAGCCTGCTTGAATTGGCAGCCTCTGTGGCTCAATTGTAGAAAGCTCTCTGGTGGTTAGAAGGCTGCTCAGTAGTTGAAGACAGTCTCCACAATTCCCTTGGTGAGCCCCCAAAAGGAGAGGTAGACCATAGTCTTAAAATGTTTATTTTCAGGGTAGAAGAAGAATGAAGCTACACCCTGTATTCTCAGGGTGAGTCTATTGTAAGAATGCTTCATTGGATACACCCTCTGACCTTTAGGAATCTCATGAATACATAGATGTCTTGAGGCTCTGTGGCCTGTATCATAACATCTACCTGTGCTATATGACCAATGGCCACAAATTTCTCTTTTGGAGGGGCTGTAGAGAGCTGTGGCTATGTGAGAGCAGCCAGAGGTCCCAAGAGCAAAATCAAACTCCTACAATTTCTGAGGCTCTTCAGGGTTTTAAGCCTGCTCAACCAGGTACCAAGCTGAATCTCACAACCCACTGCCCACAATTGTTGTGGGAGATATTTTAAAAACAGCTGCATTCAATCTGGCTTTTCTTAATCAGCTGCCATGTTTCTGAATAGCCTAGGCCTGTGTCAAGGAGAAGAAACTGTGTACCACCGCTGCTCAGTTCAGGGCACTGTTAAGGTAGTCAGAGACAAGAGCCCTGCAACCCACAAGTTGCCAATGTGCTAGATGGCTCTGCCAATCTTCCAAACTGTCTCCACAAGGCTGGGCTTAGCCAGACCATTGCATCATCCATTCAGGCTCGGTACAAATGAGACTTTAAGATTATCCAAAGGCTTTATATGTTTGGTAATGCTCAATAACAAGATGTCCACACAATCAGAGGTATAACCCAATGCCTACCTATTCTTTATAACTACCTTTGACTGCAAGAGACACAAACTCATCTACTTCCATGTTTCCCTCTCTCATCTCTCCCCTTCCCTTCTTCCATATTTCCTCTTAATTTCCTCACTCCTCCTCTTCATCAGATTTCTCCTCCCAATTAGTTCCTCCCAACTTGTGGGGATAGTTTCCTGCTACAACAAATTTCCTTTTTTAAAAAGAGAGGCATCACTGGAGTGACTGTGTCATTTGTAATGAAAATTTTGGTTGAGTTGAAAGTATCAAAAGAAAACAGTACACAGGCTTTAGATGTTAGCACAATAAGTCATAGGGTAAGGAAGTTGAGGGTGTGGGTTGGGAAGGCATGGGATCACTGAATCAACTGATTGTTTAATGGGTTGTACAGTTTGAGGGTAATAAATTCAGGTTATTCTAGATAGGCATTATATTTTCCTTACTAACCTATAACTTTCCCTAAGTTCAGTAGCCATTTGACTTTGGCAAGAGAGTTCATCTGTATCTGGAATGTCTAAGTCTGTCTTCTGTAGGACTCAGGGTGTGTCTCTAAATATCAGCATGTGTCTCTTGAGAGTCTTCAGTCAGATGAGGTGTCTGTAGGAAGGCAGCTTATTGCTCTAGGCAGGTCTCAGAAGATGATGTTGTCTCTGCTGGATTTTTGGGAGCAGCACTGTCCTTTTTCCTTTGTGTGGGTAACATGTAGGGTGATCACTACAGAGGAGCAGAACCCAAGCAAGGGGATGTCTGCAAACGGTGGATAGCAATTATTAAGCTACTTGAGATCACATCACAGTTTCTTGTTATGATCCTAGAAATGCAAAGATATTTGAGGAAATTTAGTCCTAGAAGGCACCTTTGAGACTGCTTTGGATGGCTGAGGAAGAAAAAATCATGTTAATTATATATCTGGGATAGGCAGCAACAGTTTGTCTGTAAAAGGAAAATGGTTGTTAATTAGGGATTGAAAAATGGTGATCGGCATAGTTGATCTGACTTGGGGAATTAGATTAGATGATCTTTGAACCTTAAAGAAATCTCAAACAAATTGAAAAATTTTGGGGCATATATCAAGAATGCAAAGGAGAAAAGGAAACATTTAAATGAAGAATCAGGAAAAGTTTGGAATGAAATGCATGATCATTGTTTGAGGTATTTCTGTTAATGGGAAAAAAAAAAACATTTAAAAACTTTGGTTAAGGCTCTCAGGTGTGCTTCTCTATTGTCCTTGGCAGGTTTAGATGCAGTGGTAGACGGGCCTGATCTGACATGTGGTAGCTGTTCTGCCACATGGTGGCTGGGTGCTCTAGCTGTGAGGTCTCAGTAGTCCCCATTTGTTTTTGCTTATCTGGTAAATCCTAAACATTGAGAAGGAGAAGAAAGGCCAACTTTGAAGAAAAGCTTAAAGGAAGAAGCATAGAGGTTTAATAGGATAGTCAGAGCCAGAAAAAGTGAAAGACTGTGTAAAAGACTGAACCTCTTGGATGACATTTGGGAGCTGGAGCACTAGGACTTGGAGTCAGTACTCCTGAGAGTAAGTTTCCAGGCCTAGCCTGAGATTCTCAGATGCAAGAAAGAAAATATCTCAAAGGGAAAGGGGAAAGTCTCACCCATGGAAGGAGTCTTAGAATGAGGATCAAGGCATACACTTCCACCTGAAAGGTAGCTGTTAATTATGTAGGAGGCCTCACTGTGGGGCTTGGAGACAGGAGTTCAGTGGAGGCTAGGTGGTTGCTGACACCTTGCCATTGAGGTGTAGAGTGTAACTAAAAGGAAGAATCTGGCAAGGAATATGTGGAGAGAGAGAGAGAGAGAGAGAGAGAGAGAGAGAGAGAGAGCAGAGAGAGACAGAGACAGAGAGAGAGACAGAGAGAGACAGAGAGAGAGAGAAAAAGAGAGAGAGAGAATCCTCATCTTTTGAACTGGTCCAGGGTTACTCACAGTCCTTGAGTTCCTTGAATTGTGTCTTTGTGGGCCTCCAGTGGGGGTATACTTGAAGCTGGTTTTGCCAGCATGCTCCACTAGTTTGTGGTTTGAGCACTGACAAGGGTCCTGCTGGGCAAAACTGTGAGTCCCACATCTGTACCCTAGAGGGACTGGTGCTGCAGCACAGAGAGGTACACGTGTGGGAATTTGACTGAATTCACTTCACGATATGCTGAGCTGACTTCAGGCTATGTTTAGCCACAGGACTATGCTCCAGAGTGGAGAGAACACAACCTGAGGTCCCATGGGGGGCGGGAGCTTTTGGAATTTGGGTCTCTGGGGCAGGAGGCAGTTGGCAACTGACTGGTCTCATGCATTTTTGCTCTCAGCCACTTCTGAGAGGACTGAGATAGGGACATCTGTGCTAGATCAACCCACACCCGAAAGGGGATAGGAGAAGAAGCTCCGGTGGCATCCCTCAGGGAGGGGACTCTTGGTCTTTGCAACTCAATTGCCTGGGTTATGGCTGGCTCAGTTAGCTCATTTGAGCTGGTGACCTCTGTTGCTGGAGGCATAGAGAGGTAGAGGGAGGGATGTTAAAAGGCAACTTGGTAGTTGAAGACCTTCTCCATGTTTCCCCACAGTGGGCCCCAAATAAGAGAGGTAGTCCAGGTCTTAAAATATGGTCTTAAGATAGCTATTGTTGTGGCAGAAAATGAAGAAGTGAGGGGTTCCAAGAACAAGGCTAAACTCCTACCATTTCTGAGGGTCTCCAGGGTTTGAAGTCAGCTAGGCCAGTGATCCAGCTGCCTCTCAGAGACCACTGCACCACAGTTCTTCAAGGCTTAAAGTTACTCTTCTCTCTCTGCTCTTTTTCTCCAGCTCACACACAGCTTGTTGTTGCACATGCTCTGCATTGTATAAAACATTCTGCTTCTCACATGTATGCTATTCTTTTCTCAAACTCCCATACATTCACACTCATACACTCATACTCATACACTCACACTCATACACTCACACACATATTTTTCACAAACACCTCACATACATCACATGCACTCTCCTTTCACTCATATCCATACTCTCTATACATACCTTACATTTTCTCTCACTCACTCTTCCTATTACCTCACTTGTTCTCTGTCTCTGTCTCCCACACAGACACACTCTCTCTTCACCTTGCATTCTTTCTTACATTCTTTCCACTCACTTAACACCACATGCACTCCTCTTTCACTCTTCACTAGCTTTTCACATTCTCTCTACTTGCTTTCCACATGCTCTATAACCTTTCTCTTGTTCAGTATTTTATAGTGACTCAAATGCCAGGTAGATAAAAGGTATTTTATAATTATTGATAAATCAAATTCTAAAGAATAACCACATCACACAAAAAATTAAGAATTACAATTGTTCCCCAAAGTTTCAAGTTTTCCTTATTCCTAGTAATAAGTAATTATGGTAATTGCAAACTCACCATTATTTAAACTTTAACTTCTAACTTATTATACTTCAGAGCTCAGATCTCTAAGGTCAGCTACTTCATTTTACTGTGAGACTCTAATGTAGTGTTTCATTTTCCTGTAAAGTTATCATTTTCCAAGCTCTGCAGGACAAACAGAACCTTCTCCATATTATACTGTTCATAGGAAGGATTTGGTCTGTGGTAGGGCCTAACCCCAGGATAATAGAACATAGGAACTCAGTCTCAGTTTGAGCTTATCCAACCCCATGGAATGGCACATTCTGAATCTTGTATACTAGAGCATTCTTGTGCATTTGATACATATTACATTGGCATTAGCCCAGAAGAAGTTTGGAATCCATACTGAGTGGAACCCAGCTATAAGAGCTCAATCAGTTGGCCTGGAGGATCAGTCTAGCCTGTTAGGCTCTAAGGGAAGTGTACAACAGGTCTTGATCTAGCAAAACCCCTAGATTTCTCCAGACTCCAAATATGAATTCTAAATACTGTATAATTGTTACTACAGAAAGAGATATTGAATGTAATACTCATTACAAGGACCCACAGCAGCATAGTTTTATATGCTGAAAAGGGGATTAACATTTGCCACAGAGGTGACATAGACCAAAAGCAGTGTCATTTCAAGTGGGGTCCCAGACCTAAATGTAGACCCTTGACTCACACATATGATAAGGAAACACAAACATGCAAATGTGTATTTTAAAATCAAGATGGGAGGAAGACAAACAGAGTGAAGTATAGAAAGAAAGGAGATACAGAGAGACACATAATCATATACAGACACAGAGAGATATTAGCATACATCTCTGAGTCATCTGACCTCATTTGTTTCTCTGAAGACAGTGTCAGGGGGAACACACTCTGTGGCAGAGACATTAAGCTGGAAAGAATCCATATGTTCTTGAACAGAAGAATGTATAAAGAAAATATGTTTAAATGACAGCAAACAATACTTCTCAGCTGATAAAACATGTTTTAATATCACAGAATTGTAGCTGGTAGTTAATCTTAGATGCTTAGTGAGAAGGGAATACCAAAGATCAAAGTTCTCTTCCAGGGTGTTGTCAGAGAAAAATAGGAAATCAGACTTAGAAGCAGCCTGGATATTTAACTATATATTCTTAGACTTTAAATATATTATATACTTTAAATTCTTAGACTATAAATATATTATATACTTTCCACAGTAAATTAATGAATTATGAGAAAGAAAAACTATAGAAAGAATTTTGTAGTCTCTGGACATGAGGTTCAACAAGGGGCTCCAGATATAGCAGCTCCTTCTGGCTGGAGTCTCTCTTCCTGTTCTGCCACCAGTTCAAAATCATACTTTAATTTCTCAGACCTGAGAAGAAGAGATTCACATGCCCCATGCAAACATGACATGTCAGTTCCCAGATTGCTATCTCCATACCCTCATCTCTACTGTGAAGTCAAATTTGATCTTTTTTTCAGTGAAATCATTGTTTGTAGTCCCCAAAGAAGAATACTCAAACTGTAGATGGACCTAAAAATTTTTGCATCCTTAAACAACTATTAGAATTTGTTCTATATATTGTGTTCTGTGTTCTACTATGAAAACAAAGTTTTTATTTTACAATTGAGGGACATCATTGTGTACATGTAACCTACCATAGTCAACAGTATCAGAATGGATAAGAAGTTATCCAAGATGAGTTATTTATTGATCACTGCATTTTAGAGACAATCAAAATACAGCATGACAACCAAAACCCTTAACTAAAAACTTATTCTAGGCAGGCCCCTTGTTCAGTAATGATGAATCTTGTACCCAAGCAGCATGGAAGATAGGCCTGCTATGCTGAAGCATCATTTCTTCAGTTGTGTGTCTGAGAAAAAATATTCCTGCAGAGTTCCTAGCACCAAACACAAACCTGACTTGACTTAGAACTAAAGCTGGGAAACAGCATACTGGCTCTGTATAGCAGTCTGTTATAGAAAACTCTTGAAGAATCTGATAATCTCTTCAGCAGTGTCACTTACATGGACTCAACTAGGAAAGCTCTTCAGAGAAACCTTTTTACAAAATGTGTAACTAATACAGACAGCACAGTTATAGGAATGGAATCTGATTATTTTCATGGAATATTCTTAAATATAAATGCAATTTCAGATAGACATGATGATGTAGAACTTGAGATCCCTTCATGTAGAGGCAGAAGCAGGCAGGTCTCTCTGAGCTCAATGGTAACCTGCCCAGAACTTATGGTGTTGCACAGATGGGAGTCAAAACTCCATCAGAAAATAAGGAACAAATATACTTTTACCAGGATGGAAGTTCTTTGACTAGACCATCCCAATGCTATGAGGCTTTCTTTCCCTCCACATTGCTTATGGCCTTGGAAGTGAGCAAACACCAATAAGAAACAAGATCGCATGTATAAAGAACTCAGGAGACTCCACTGTCTACTTTCAGACTGAGATCCTGCACCATCTGGAGGATATCTAATGAGGTTACGACATTTATGTTCAGTCATTTTTCTGAATGGTCCACTATTTATGTACTTGTAAGTACTGAAACATTTCCTCCAGACTTTTGCTATGTTCTTTATTTTATGATAATGTTTTTGGTTGAATGTTGTAAATGAAAATGCACAGATGTTCATACAAGGTAAAGCACATACAGAGGATCTCATGAGATTGACAATTAACTAGGCATGCAAGAACATTCTCTCCAAAATGCTGAGGAAGTAAAAAGCCTTGTTTTATAGTAGTGAACATAAAAAGAAAGAAATCAAATTGACACCTCTAGCCAATGCACTGGTATCCAATACCATCCACACAATCCATGCTTGACTTAAATTAAGCATAACACCTCTTTCAAAAATGGTTAAGAAGTTTGCTTTCCATCTCTTGGAAACTAACACAGTAGTGTATAGTATGCTTTGCTTTGATGAACAGCCTAAATTCTATAGCTCTACACTTCCACCATTAAAACATCTTTCCCATGTACATGGTCATGTGTACAATTCTAGGTTATAACCTCTAGGAAGAGAGACATCTCCAATAACTCTCAAAGTGAAAAAAGGCTGCCAAGTGATTCTCAACCTTTTTTCTGTGTGAACCAAGGAATGCACAAAGGGAAGAAACTCTTTTGTGTTTCAAGAAGTAAGGAGAAAGCCATAACTCACTAAAAGTTCTGACAACAGCACCCCACTTATCATGAAAAAAATGTAGGTTTAGGACATGTTATTCATGGGTGTCCTTCATTTGACTGTAGGTTCAAATTGAGCATCAATATGCCTGCCAATAAATCAGTTTCACACAGGTGAAAAATTTCCCAGAATACTTGTGTTTAGGAAGAGAAATGAACAATTGAATTAGGTGATGTGGATTTCTTGGATGGAGATGTGGATTAGTATAAAGATGGTTGAAATCAGAGAATGGCGGATAAGCAGATAGGAATTCTAATAGGCAAATGATACTAGAAATTACACTGACTTAATTGCCCGGCTTTAAATGCTATTATGGGACTAGTGTTGCTTGTTGGACCTTCACAGTTTGGCTACAAGTCCACAAAATGCTGGTGCAGTTGAATTTGATCCTCCTAAACTGTCTTACTTTCCTACTTCAGAACATCCAAAATCTGCAGCGATGTATCGTCCATTAATTTTCAAGTGTGGATTTTGATGAGAATCACACTGCATA
The DNA here is from genome assembly GCA_021653895.1 of Mastomys natalensis. Taxonomy (NCBI): domain Eukaryota; kingdom Metazoa; phylum Chordata; class Mammalia; order Rodentia; family Muridae; genus Mastomys; species Mastomys natalensis. Next base: position 72,394 of record JAJTUV010002699.1, on the reverse strand, counting down.
GTAAGCCCTTGCCAGACTTCTACTTCTTCCAGTCTACATTAAAAATTCCTGGACTAAGGAACACATCAAGACCTAGCAAAGGACTCAATACAGCCATGAAAGTGTGTTCTTAAATGTATTAACAGAGGGCAGTGAATTCTGGGAGGAATAAGCAAATTCTGAAGTCCTCAACTCCAAGGGGAATCCATACCACTCCAAAATAAAAGGAAACCTAAAAGTCGCTGGCTGTCAAATATAATTGGGAAACATCAAATGTTTAGGGCAAAAACCTCAATATAAAATATGTGATACAAAGAAGAACAAACTGTTTACCATTTCCATAACAATTAGTTCTGTAGAACCCTGTGTGTTCCCCATAGGAGCAGAGCTACCTGATACCAATCTCAATTGGTGAATTATTTTTCCATGTACAGTCTACCCTGGCTGACAGGACAACACAGAGAGGGGAAGTAGTCTTTTTCACAGTTAACAAATCATCATCCCATTGGCCCAAGGCATGCAGATGTCCAAGAGGCCGAAGGAATACAACAAGAGCTGCAGATTCTCCAGTCCAGAAATAAAGGCAAAAATGGACATTGAACAAATTTTGAGGACCCTGACTGGCACTAAGCAATAGAAGCCAGTTTTCATTAGTGCACTGATGTTCTCTGATGCTCCTGTGCTTTCATTTTCTAAGCCCTGTAGTTATCTTCTTAAAATGAGTTGGTCTTGGGGAAAAACTAGAACCAGAAATTAAATCCCCCAAAACACACATAAATTCATGCTGTGTCCTAGATGACACCATATAAGGAGATGTCATATTCTGGATCCTATATACTCAGAGATTGTGGTGGTTTTTAAACTTGTTGTTCTTGTTATAGCCAAAGAGCAGCAAGATTATGTTTAAAAGTTGATTGTACCTGGCTGGAGGAGTTCCCTTATAGGCCAGAATGAGCAGTCTATCTAATTTGATCTCAAGAGCCTATGGCACAGGCCTTGGCACAACCAAACATATGATTTCATTCCTATGGTTTTGGAAAAAAGTAATTTTATATATGTGATAAATATTACCACTTTCTAAGATACTGCACATCATTCTGAGGATACGTCCCAAAACGGGACAATTTTAAAAATTGCCAAAAAATACTTAAATATGCCTCCAAGATGACTACAGAGTCCAAGAGCATTTCTTTGGTATGTGATGCTCCAAGAAATTTTGGGACAGACATTCCGACAGGCCAAACCAGAGACAGATTAACCCTGATTGTAGTGAGAAACACATCATGCAATTACGTATGTAGAAATACACAAGTGAGAGAAGCATAGAGAGGGAAGTAGAAAAAGAGACATATAGAGACACCGAGAGAGACAGAGGAACACAAAGAAAGAGAACCCAATGGGATGCAGAAAAAAAAAAATGAATAGAGCAATAGTAACTAAACATATAAGATATAAGCAACAGGACTAACTCTAATGACCTGAGACTTTCCAGACAAGCAGTGAGTTGGAAAAATTGAGATCAGACCTCTTGAGCTTCAAACACGAGCTTGTAGCACCCAATCACCTGGCAGGGAAGTGCAAAGCATTACCCCCTAGTCATAACATCTAGAAACTTTCACACATCCTTACTTGTCAAGTCCTTTCTAAATACATTCTGAGAATTTACTCTCCAATGTTTTAATCCCTGAGTTTAATTACTCAAACTAGGCCCATTCAATTTTATTAAAGAAACTAGTAAATTCCATTTCCCATCTCACTCTTTCCCAATCTTCTGTCTTACCTCTGAGAAGCATTTAGGCACATGAGATCTGTCACAGGGACACCCTGATGGCACAGCCCAAGGACTCAAAGGAGAAGATGTGGCTGACATTGAAGATAGAATATTGAGATTATCGAGTCTGAAGCAATACCTATTGGGTTTTCAAGTTTCCTTTACTGATATGGATTCAGTATCAAATATCATTTCTCTCACTGGTCATCAGTAAATTCTGTGTGTACAGTCTCTACATTTCATTTTTCAGCTGTGTCTTATTTACAGTGGATGGTGGATTTCTGTCAGGCCCTGAAGTTAGAAGCACATAAAATGAAGTTTATAATGAGAATTCATAGATGCACTTACTACCCTGGTTTCCAAACAGAAAGAGATCATGCCTAGAACCCAGTGAAACACCAAAGTTTTATTCCATGCCTTGACATCCCCATATCTGATGATCTAAGCCCTTAAATCACTAAATAGGCAAGAGTATAGAAGGATCCAGGGTTTTTTCTGCCTCCCTACACATTCTTAGGCTGACTACAGAGATCTCATCTCTGTGCTTATTAACAACTTTACAAGATGCAACATAGGTAATGAGCCCTATAGACTCTGATTTCAAAAGCCAAGAGAAAAGTATCTATCCAAATGCACTCATCTGCTGTAGAGATAACTAGGTCTCCTGCTGTGTTATTCTAGGCCTATCACTGTAGAATAAGAAGTAATACAGGTGTAGATTATGGTCAACAGAATAATCTGTTTGGGCCTTTGAATGGTCAAACACCCCTGAGCTGGCAAAAGGATTAACACTGTTTTGTTGCACTTTCTTTGAGCATTGTTTAGCTACAGTAGATAAATGCCTACCATTCACAAAAGATAATTCAGAAAGCAGTCACTCTCATTGAGAATTTATCAGAAGATCATATATTCAGAAGCACATTATTCTGGCTGTTATTATTGCCATGTAGTCACTGCACATGATAAAAAGCAAACAGGTATTAAGTGTTGTGACTCTTTCTTCAGTTGGGAAATATTAGCCCTTACCTGACTCATAATGATCTCTTTTACCTTCAGTTATGTAATCCCAATGTAATCCCAGTAAGATAAAACATAGGATGTAGTAGTACAACAGGTTTGACTTTTCCAGATTCAGGATTTGTGTATGGATATATAATGTTCTGAAATCCTTGCCTTTTAGTAATTATGATAAGCAGGGAAGTACATTTGCTTCTGAAATGCTCCATTTCTTGTACCTCATTATTGGAAAGTCCAACTCAAGTGAACATCCTCCATTATGTTATGGCAAATACTTAACATGCCCCTCCTATAACTACTTATATTTTCTTTTTCAACTAAGGTAAAATTCATACTTCTTATGTCATTCCTCTGAACTTCCTATATTCTCTCACATAGACTCCTTGACCATATCAACATGCCTCTGTGTGAATCTTATAGGCAGAATTTGAATACTCTAACGACCCTTTGTGATTATAATAGTGTTAACATAACAACAAATGCCTAGAGCTTTCTGAAATACAAAGGATTTTCCAGAGAAAGGGCTGTTTATGTCAATGCTTTCCTGTTAATGCCACTGTTGTACAGACCTGCATCAATGGTTCCCTTTCCAAGAGACCCTCCTAGGACAAAGTCATTGAAAATATCCTCTTACCAAAGTCATAGATCTTTCCAGGTTTGGAAACACTATACTTCTTCCAACTTGTGGAAGTAGCGGCTTAGTTTCCAAACTTTTCCAGCAATATCTCACTCTTTTCTAAATATACACCTATCTATCAGTATCAGATATTATGTTCTGCCAAAAAAAATCACACTAGTATGAACGTGGATGAAAAATGATAGCTGTCACATAAGATATGTAGAACCAGTCAATAAAGATGGCTATGCACTTGAGGGCTAGAGAGATTGCTCAGTTGTTAAGAACACTGACTATTCTTCCATAATTCTTAGTTTCATTCCTAGCAATAAGATAGTGACTCTTAACCCTCTCTAATGAAATCCAATGCCCTCTTCTGGTTTGATGAAAGACAGTGAACATAATGTTCAAATGCACAAAATAAATAAATACAAAAAAGAAAGCTAATTTGAAAAGATGACTATGCCCTGACATATAGAAGACCTTTTGGAAAAGTTTGGGTCCCATGAATTCTCAGCTCAAATGAAGAATTCTGAAGGCTTCATTCCATTAACTTTTTATTCAGGTGATGCCTTGAGGCTGTGTTTCTAGGATTCTGTAGTTTTAGTGTATCAAACTGTATATAAATACCTAACATTTCTCAAATAGAACAAATACTAATATATTTATATTAGAGCATCAGGAAGAAAACTATGGAAATACCTGGCAGTTTTTACTCAAATAATGTAAGTACACTGGGTTGGAATTACTCCAGTTTGAGTTCATGTTACTATCTTGTAAGATGACAAGAATTCTCAGCTCCCCTCAATGAGGCCTCATCAAGTATGGTGCAGGCTTGTCTAGTGAAGAGGTGTTGCCCATCTGAGGAGCAGTACCTAGGGCACCCAGGGGCATTGGCACAGATATGACTATCCAAACTACTCTCAGGTACACAAAGTACATTTATTAGCTTCAAAAAGAGCAAGCATCCAAGGAAGAAATATCAGATGGTTTCTGGGTGTTTATCTATATGATGTGGACACATAGACATTTTATTTATGGCCAGCAAGGACCATCAGAAATACATTTAACCTTAGAGTGCCTCTCTGCTGTCTGGGTTATGGAGAGAAACAAGTCTCAAAAGGGTAACATTCTCATTCAAGTTTATGAGAGAATAGAAAGAAACCTAGTGAGCTGAGCTGGGCAGTTGCAGTAGAAACAAAATTTCTTCAATGCATGTGGTTATGAAATAGAATAATCCTTGCTTTCAACAGTTAACTTTATTCACACCAACTCCTGCCTTCCTCTCTATGAGAATAAGGTTTGCTTCATCTCTCACACTGCAGGATGTAGTGCATGAAGTTCTTCTGTTTTTACAATGGTGAGATGCACCAGAGTCTCTCTGGGAGCAATAATATTGCCTTTTTTTCTGGATGTAAATAAAGAATACAACAATTTCAGTATTACCAGCAATTGGACATGAGACATTAGTAAAAGAAATTCTTCAGAAATCTTCAACAGTTTATTTTCACCATAGTCTTCTGGGTTATTTTTGTAAACTATATGGTATTTTCTTGAATACTCATGCAGATATACACACACAGACACACACACACAGACACACACAGATATACACACACAGACACACACACACACAGACACACACACACAGACACACAGACACACAGACACACACACACACACACACACAGACACACAGACACACAGACACACAGACACACACACACACACACACACACACACACACACACACACACACACATACAAAGACTAGGGGACATTTGTGAGAGTTTCATTCTAACTTGTGCGTCCCAAAGAAGGAATCCAAGTTAATAGACTTGTCATCAAGTTCACTACCTGTGGAAACATCCTGTTGTCTGAATATTTTAACCAAGATAATTTGTTATGTCCTGCCACCTACTCCCCTTGTTTGTATTTGCTTCTTTTTTTCTAGAGTTTTCCGATGTGCTGTCAAGCTGCTGGGGTACACTCTCTTCAGTTTCTTTTTGTGGGCACTCAGAACTATGAATTTTGCTCTTAGCACTGTTTTCATTGTATGCCAAATGTTTTGGTATGAAGTGCTTTCATTTTCATTAAATCTTATAATATCTTTAATTTAGGTATTTCCTCCTTGACCATGTTTCATAAGCTCTTTATCTGAGTATTGGTATTATCTTCTCTAAAGTTCTGAAGAATTCTGAACTAAATCAATCTGATTTGGGGTTTTTTTTGTTTGTGTTGGGAGACTTTCAATGATTCTTTTTTAATTTGTTATGGTTTATGGGAATGTTTATATGGTTAATTTGTTCCTTATTTATCTGTAAAACCTAGTATCTGTCTAGAAGATTGTCTATTTCATCCAGTTTTTCCAATTTGGTTGAGTATATTCTTTTGTAATAGTATGTGATGATTGTTTGAATTTCCTTGGTTTCCCTTGTTATGTTTTCCAATAATTTCTTAAGTTATTAATTTGGATACTATCTCAGCCCTCTGTTCAGTCTGACTAAGTATTTATATATCTCATTGATTTCTCAAAGAACCAGTTAATTTGTATAGTTTTTTGGCTTCTACTTGGTTGATGTCAGCCTCATGTTTTACTATTTCCTGCCACCTACTCCTCTTGGGTGTATTTGCTTCTTTTATTCTAGAGCTTTCAGATTTGCTATCAAGCTGCTAGTGTATAGTCTCTTCAGTCTCTTTTTTATAGGCAGTCAGAACTATGAATTTTTCTCTTAGCACTGATTTCAATGTCTGCCAAAAGTTTTGATATGAAGTGCCGTCATTTTGACTAAATCCTATTAAATTTTTAATTTTTTAATTTATTTCTTCCTTGACAAAGTTATCATTCAGCAGAGTTTTGTTCAAGCTTCCATGTGTATGTGGGATTTCATTTGTTTTTATTATTATTGAAGATCAGCTTTATTCTGTGGTGATCTGATAGGATATATTGGATGCTTTCAATTCCTAGTATCTGGTGAGACCTTTTTTTGTGTCCAATTATATGATTAATTTTGGAGACAGTATCATGAGGTGCTAAGAAAAATGTATATTCTTTTGTTTTTGGATGAAATGTTCTATAGATATCTGTTAAATTTACTTGACTTATAATTTCTGGTAGTATCTCTGTTTAAATTCTGTTCCCATGATCTGTTCATTTCTGAATGTGGAATGTTGAAGTCTCCTACTATTACCATTAGGTGCAATGTGTTCCTTGAGTGTTAGTAAAGCTTCTTTTATAAATTTAGAAGTCCTTGAATTTATAGCACAGTTGTTCAGAATTGAGTGTCTGGTAGATATTTCCTTTGATTTGTATGAAGTTTTCTTCTATATCATTTCTGATATCTTTTGGTTGGAATTCAATTTTATTCAACATTAGAATGGCTACTTCAGCTTGTATTTTGGGATCATATGCTCAGAAATTTTTTCTAGGCATCCACTCAGAGATAATTTTTGTCTTTGTAATTGAGGAGGGTTTCCTTTTTGCAGCCAGCAAAATGCTAGGCCCTGTTTACATATCCAGTTTTCCAACCTATGTCTTTTTATTGGTGTATTGAGGTCATTTATGTTGAGATGCATTAAGAAAATGAGATTGTTGCTTCCTGTTAATTTTACTGTTAGAGGTGGAATTATGTTTTTGTGGCTAGCTTCTTTTTGGTGTGTTTAAAGAGGATTACTAGGGAAGGCTAATAGGCTTCAGGATGATAAAAATCTCATGTAAAACAGAGATTCAAGATAGAAAGCATACATGCCTTTCCATCCTTTCATCTGCAAATATGGACTGTTACTTCATGTGGAATATGTCAGAAACTGTGTATTTTCTACTAATTCTTTTTCATGGGTTGCAAACTTTTTTTTATTTAGCACATACTGCAGCATCCACTCCAGACTTCCCAGATGCTATAATTTAGAAGATAATGTTCTTAGTCTTGGATGGTACATAGTAATGCACAGTCATAGCAGAGCAACCACAGAGACTCCCAAGTGTGTGGCAGGAAGCCTTGTAGGTCTGAAGATTTGCAGTAACGTCTCATAGATTTACAATGCTGTATTTTTTTGTAGAGACTGTCAGAATTGTAACCCAGTGGTCTCCTCTAGCCAGCATGCACATGCATAATTCTCCATACAGCCCGTAGATTGTATGCTAGATGATCATGTGAGTTTATAGTATGCAAACAAGCTCTGTGAGATGATATTTAAAACTAAGCTAGCCATCTCTTGACAACTAGTAAAAATTGTCTGCTCAGATCAGTATGTTGATGAGTTAGAGAATTTTTCTTCCTGAAATCCCAAGTCTCCAACATGATTCCCAAGCCTGGAAAAAAACAACTTACCATGTTCTTGTCATCTAGTAACTGGAGATTGTAAACTCAAGGAAGGGACAACACTTAAACAATACTTCAAGGAAAGAGGGAAGGCAAGGCTTCTGTCCATGTGAACCAACAATTAGGTAAAGGGAAGAGATCTCACTGGGTGGCAAGGTCAAATGAGGCAGCAAGTCACCAAAATCCATATAAATGAGAATTCTCTTGACATATGCACTAGACATTTCTCCTTGCAAGCTATTTTCTACTTGTGATGTCACATGATCCCTGACATGCAAATGAGTTACAGGACTCAGAATTCATAGTTTTGTGTATAGTATCAAGATATCATAAAACATGTAGTTACTTGTTACGTTATTCAACCATCTCCCTAAATTTGACTACAGCTTCAAGCAGTGCAGCAGGATAAGTCTGCCAATGGTTCACTTTATCTCAGTAGGCTAATGACACATAATTGAAGCAGAAACTCAAAGGATCTTTGAAAATTTATTTGAATGATTCTTTGCTGGGGAAAACACAAAGAGTATGACTTGGCTGAAGTTGACAGAGTTGAAAGGCTAAGTTAGACTCATGTAAGAATGGTCAGCTGAATTAGACAAATATGAAAGTATGTTCTGCTAAACCAAGCATGTGCAAGGAAATGTGATGAAGAATTCTTCACTATGAAGCATGTATTAGTTCATTTTATTTGCTTAGTTGGGTGCTATTTGTCAGGACTCGATATAGTATAGTGAAATACATGAAAATCTTAAGGTAGTGTCCTGCAGTATCTTGCCACTTCTTCAGAATCAAATGGATTGTCAAAGTGATGTCATCTGAGAAAGATTTTTGTACTGAGTCAAGAGACATGCTGAGGTAACACCTGTTGAGGACACCTGATGTTTATAGGTAATATCAAAGGGACTTAAGGCTGCAGCTCCCAGTTTCAGTGTTCATCAGTCTGATCAGCAGTGCAAGAAAAGTACCTTTAACAGGTGGTTTATAACCTAATTACTGCATTGGGATAAAATGGGATATAAAAAAGGACCTCCTGAGGCCTAGACTTGTGCCAAGGGAAGGTATATGCACAACTAAGAATCTTCTGCAGAAAGAGTGGGAAGTAATAAGCACTGAGGAGTCTTAAAAGAAATATTGACCTCATTTATCCATGTAACAGATTACTAGTTCCTCATCCAAGGAGCTCCTGCTGAGATTATGGATATTTTCTGATCATGGTAAAGTCATATAGACATCTATTCAAAAGAAAGGTATTCTTCTAATCAGCAGCAGACAGGACAGCGAGTCCTGAAAAGATACAAGTTGGGGAAATATACAATATAGGGATAATGGCAATATCCTCTGATCTAACTATATTTCTTCTGTTTCACAGAAATTTCTTCTATATATGTCTTCAATTTTTTTTAGGATTTTTTTCATTTCTTCAAATTTACCAGAAATTATTTATATATATGTGTTCAATTTTATTACAAGTTTTTTCTTTACATATCTTCAGTTAAACACAAATTTTCTGTATAGACATGTTCAAATTTCTGATATTGTTTTCTCTAACAGAACAATTTGAAAATTTGTCTATATATCTTCAATTTTATCTAAAATTTTTTATATACATCTTCAATTTTATCAAAATTGTTTTCTGTATATGTCGAATTTTGGCAGAAATTTTTCTATATCTTCAATTTTAGCAGAATTTTTTCTCTGTAAGTATTCAAACTTATCCAAAATATTCTATGTGTCTCCAACTTACCAGAAAATTTGCTTATATACATCCTCAATTTTAAGAGGAGTTTTTTCTATATTTGTCTTTAATTTTACCAGAAAGTATTTCTATATACAACTTCTATTTTAACAGAAATATATATATATATATATATATATATGTTTTAAATTTCATCCAAAATTTCTTTTTAAATATACATTGAATTTCATCAGTTTTTAAATATGTATGTTCAACTTAATCAGAACTTGTTTCTATATTTATCTTCAATTTTATAACAAATTGATTTTACATACAATGTCAATTTTATTTGAAAAATAGTTATGTGCCTTCAAATTTATTAGAAAATTTTTCTTTACGTGCACTCAATTTCTTGAGAAATTATTACTCTGTGTGTCTTCAATTTTATCAGAATTTTAATTCCATTGCAAAAGCCAGAGGTTTATTTTCTGGAGCATGAAAGTTGTCCCTTAAGATAAGTGATGAGAAGGAAACTCCAAATGGCTTTTACAAGCAATTTTTGTACTTTTAAGGACAAAGTTTAAATCAACAAAGTTACAGTTCAAACTTTTTGGCTAAGCCTAGTCACCTTTAGTCTATTGGCTAGCAAGAATGAAAAACATTTGAACTCTTCCAGGCGCCTTCCAGAGGGTGAGATGACTCTTTGTCAGTACAGTTTGAGATATTTTTTACGCAAGAATGTTTCTTTGAGTGGAGAATGTAACTTGGCCTAGCTTTTACCCGAGGCGGGAGGGGAAAGCTGTGAGCAGGGTGTGGATGGAAAAACTCCTTACGGTTCCTCATTCACCACTTTTCTTGTATAAGCTACAATCCTGTAGCTGTGCTCAAGGGTATTCAGTAACTAATTCATATTCTTCAGGTCCTATCAACAAGGCCTCATATTTTTGGTTCAGGTCCACCAGATATACTGCTCCTAGTCTCCCTTTTATGAAGAGTATAATCTTTTTCAATAGGAAGGTTTCAAATATCAATAATAGGAGAACAATTAAGGATCCTAACAAGTTGGATATGACGGTGGTTAACCGAGGGGAGGAGTTAAACTAATACTATACCTAGCCCTACAATTAAGACTAAGCCCCACACGTCAAATCCATTTCTGAGACACGACTTGTCCCCCATATGTGGGTAATATCTCCCCATGTTGCTCTAAGGTGGGATATCCCAAGAGTTCAAGACATACCACTAACTTACAGATATTAAAAACAAGGTCCAGTTGTGGGCCAGCAGCGTTGGGCGGCCCGGGCTTCGACCGAGCCCATGTGGAGGCTGAAGAGGTCTGGGCCGGCTGCCCTGGTTACCACATGGTTGGTACGATCACAGAGTTGTAGAAGTAGGCCTGTAGACACGTGAAATTGAGTTTCCATGAAGTAGTTTTATTGATGAGAATGGTGAATCTAGTGTGCTTCCCCGCAAAAGCCAGGAGGAGTTCCCTTATATAGGAATGGAACTGGACTAGGGAGGAGACTTAATTACCTATGTCCCCTGGGCTCATTAATATGCAAATATCTAGGCAGAGGACTCTTAGGCATGCCCCTTAACCATGTCCTACAAGACTGAAGTTCATAGGTGAAATGGAGAGGGCCCCGGGTTCCGGGTTCTGCGGGCATGACCACATCTGCAACCCTTCCATGGCCCGACATCCAGTCACTGGGTAAAAGATTCTACTGTAGTGAAACAAACTACATCCCACGTTGCCAAGTCACTTTGTTAGGGTTGTGTGGGGTACTGAGGTTCAGCACGGGAAGGAATATACACCATAACCATCTAAATGTTTCTTTGGACTTCTAGAGTGGTGACTGATCTTAAGATTGTGGGAGTTGCTCAGGTATCTTGCTGCAATCCACTTGGTGTCAAATGAAGGTGCTGGTCTGTCATGAGTTACATGAACCCAGGTAGTTACTCCATCCACTTTAATGGAGGTCTGAGTGATCAAAAACAACAGGAATAGCCCTTTTCACTTTGCTGATAAGTTTTCAGCATGACTCTTAACATACCCAATCTACTGCTTAGTACTTGTGTGGAACTCCTGAGCTAACTGTGTTATACAATAAAAAGGCCACAATTCTTAGCATCTGATCAGGAAAGCTAACAATTGAGCCATCTGTTACTTTCCAACGTGAAAAGTAACTCTGGGGGTGTCACGATCTGAGGTCAAGGGCTTGGGGTCACATACAGGATCTCAAAAGAAGTGAAGTTAAAATGGTATGGTATGTTCCTGGGTCAGAACAAGGCCAGTTTAAAAGTACCACCAAGTCAGTGCCAGTCTCCAAAGAAAAGTTTTCTTAAGTTTAGCGGTCTGTACATTTTCTCTACCTACCCTGAGATCTGGAGACAGTACTAAAAATGGAGCTTGCAATTAGACACCAATATCTCTGCCAATCACTGGCTTATATTAGAAACAAATGGAGAATCATTATACCATTATAACATTATTCCATTATTATACCATTATCCATTATTCCATTATACCATTTTACCATTATACCAATATACCATTATAACAATCGTTATACCAATCATTATACCATTATACCAATCATCATTATACCAATCATTATACCAATCATCATTATGCCAATCATTATACCAATCATTATACCATTATACCAATCATTATACCATTATACCATTATACCAATCATTATACCATTATACCAATCATTATACCATTATACCTATCATTATACCAATCATCATTATACCAATCATTAAACCATAATACCATTATACCATTATAATTATACCATTATACCATTATACCATTATTATACCATTATACCATTATACCAATCATTATACCATTATACCATTATACATTATACCATTATACCATTATACCATTATACCATTACCCTTGCCACTCTGTACCTCAGAAAGATTATTTTCCTGTTGTGGATAGGCCAGTCTTTTATTTTGATGCTAATTCCCCTTTCTTGAGAGGGGCTGCAGAGGAGGAGTGAATCAGTACACAGGTAACTTTTTTGAACCTTCTGTCCACCTTAATTTGTAAAATAAAGGCTAGATCCAGTGACTGGGCAGTAAAAGGGTAGGTGGAGAAAAAGGCTTGGGGGAGGAGAAAGAAAGAGGAAGGTGATGGAAGAGGGAGTAGATGGAAGGGAGACCACAGAGAAGCAGGAGGTGGAAGGACAATGGAGGAGAACCATGTGGCCTGTAAAAACTGCAAGTTATACAGGATCTCATAGCTGGGGAATAGAGTAGTATAATGGCAAATCTGTCCAATCTAAACCTGCAGTTTATGTCCATAATTATTGAGTTGTGTTTACTTTGAATGGTCTTATTTGGGTTGGAAATTTACCATTACATTTTCCAATATCTTTTTGGTTACCACAGTAGCTGTTTCCTGATTAGAAGGAAAAGCCTCAACCCATTCAGAGAAAGTATCTAGAAACAGTAGTAGGTATTTGTAACCATATTTTTTCTGGCTTATCTTCTGTTAAACTGACCTCCTAATATACTCCAGGACATTCTCCCCTAGGTCTTTTGCCCTGTTTACTCTTAGCTGCATAGGCCTTCACTTGCTGACATACATTACACTCTTCTACTGAATATCTGGCTAAAACCCAGAAGTCCATTAAATATACATTAGATCCTTTGACTGCTTGTAGGAGCTTATCCCCTAAATGAGTCAATTTATTCGCTTGTTCAAGTAAGTCATTTGCTTGCTTTCTGGGGATTAGAGATCTACCTTCTTGTGTGTACCACTCTCCTTCTTTCCCTAGGTAATGGTTGGTAGGGTGGCTAGTAATCTGAGACTTTTCTTCTTCCATATGTTTTAAGTGAGGCCATCCCTTAATCCAGTCCCTTTCCCCAGCAGTTATATATTGCAAGTCTATCATCAGAGTAGGCTACTGTACAGCCATTTCTTGAGTCATTTGATCTGCCTGGCTATTTCACTGGGGCACTAAGACTCTTCCCTTTTGATGTCCTGGGCAATGAATAACACTCACAGTTACCAGTTTTATCATGAAATAATAAAGTGCTCCAAGATTTCCTGGTCTGTTTGTTTGATTTTCCCCTCTGATGTGATCAGTACTATCACTTGGTGTATAGAACCATGGCTGTAGGTCATAGTAAAGCACACCTGATATTTATGTAGATGTTACTATTCTATCTTTCATCAAGTTCCAAGGCTTTCTTGAGGGAAATTAGTATCACTTTCTGTGATAATGTGACAAGGTTTACAGGTTCCCCTCAGTTGATATTTCTACCATCAATCATGGCATTGGCATCTGACCATGGAGAAAACAGTTTTGATCTCTTGCTATCTCTTTCATTTGCTCATTCTCTTTTTCCGCACTGTTATGGGAAACTTTCTCAGCAACCTATAGTAAATCCTTTAATAACTTGTCCTGTAGTTCCTCTAGTCTCTGAAGCCTTTTTCTGATATTTCTACTAGCTTGGTCTATAAAAGACAAATCACTGTAGCTTTGTGCTCCTCACTGCGTCAGTATGTACTGACAGAATGCATCCATGAGTTTCTCTAGAAAGGCAGCAGGCGACTCATCTCATACCTGACTAACCTCAAATACTCAGTTCAAATTTGTGGGTCATTGTGTAGCTGCCTTGAAACTGCCTATCGAGCCTGGCAGTAAACCTTCAGGTGTCCCTTATGTTATGCCATATTAAAGTCCCAGTAAGGTCTTGTCAGAGGAAACCCTACATTCAATGACAGCCTGGTCAATTGATGGCGCCCACTTGTCTTTGGAGACATTTCTTCTGACTTCCTGCATTATTTGCTCTTGCTCTTCAGTCACGAAAAGCATTCTGATGGGTTGTTGGATATCATCCCTGGCTGGCTGATGAGTAAATAAGAGTTTCAAAGAAATTATTCATCCCTTTGTAGTTATCTGAAAAATGGTGGAGGACTTTTTACATTTTCAGTTGTACAAGTTGGCCAAAGAGAAAGTCCAATATTGCCTGATTGACATCCTCATCTATGGGCCATAGATTTGGAGGGGGATGCTACTATTTTAATGACAAACGAGGCCCTTTTGCTTCAGGTTCCCGTGGCTGTTCTTGGTTCCAAGGGTCCCTTTACCCCCTTCCTCCTTGCTGGGGTTAGAGGAAGGACAGGTGTAAAGGGGCCCTGGAAAATGGATCAAGAGAGATCCTTGAGGATGGGCTGTGGGAATAGGGGCCATGATAAGGGGTTATGGGTTTGGAGGATCCATCAGTAGTAGATCCACTGTGAAAGGGTACTGAAAGATGTTCATTACCGATTTTTTTTTTTTTTTTGGTCTCTAGAGAATTCCTCTTTTATTGACAGGACATGCAATTGTATCTGAGACAAAAAAAGGTTTCATTAAAGGGGGGGGCTCCACTACATCCTTCCTGATAAGCATTTAGGGCACTTGGTCTGAGTACCCAAGGGATCCTGAGCTAAAGACTCTTTCCTCTACTGCTTTGATCACTTGTAAGTTCAAGGTCCATATGGGTGGCCACACTACTGTGAAGGTGGTTATTCAAAGGAGCAGAGAGTGAATAACTTGCCCTTCTTTACTACTACTGACAAGTTTCTCTTTCCCTAACTTCCCTACAGTGGTTAACTAGGATGTCCTACTTCCAAAAGTAACAAAAATAACATCAAGCCAAGACAAAGAACACTGAGAAAGACAACCAACATGCAGACAGTTTATCTCTGCCAATGGCACAGAAAGATTATATAGAGACTTCTCTCACCTGGTATGGGCACAGAAACCAGGTTATAGCAAGACATGCCTCCAGCAAATATTGTGTCTTGCTGTTATCAAAAAGAGTGGAGTCTTCTCTACTCCCTTCAGAGGTCCTAAGCATCCTTCAGACTCCTCACAGTCACACATTAAAGAACTTCTGCCCTCTGCAATTTATTTGATCTGTCTAGAGGCTTCCCAGCCAACACTATTCTCATGAGCCAAAACTGAAAGTATAAAACAGAGAGACAAACACTTCCTTAGGTGCCTGATAACATTGCAAAGCTTAATGTCTTTTTCCTCTCTGATCAGCACAGTTGGTGGTCAATTGAGGGTCTCCTCAAGTCCTGATTGAAGTCCTCAAATATAAGAAAGCTACCCTCACTCAATGGTACATATTTCAAGATACTCCCAAGTGAGACACCAATATACAGATCAATGCAAAAACAAGAAACATTTTCCTGTGTATTGGAGTCAACCTTTAATCAGTTCCTCAAGACTAGTGGTGAGAATGTGACACAGAATTTACTTTAATATACACTAGTAATTTTATCAGAATTTCTTTCTATATATGTCTTTAAATTTCTCAAATTTTCTTCTACAAATACTTTTTTTATCAGAATATTCTCCTCCATTTGTCTGAAAATTTTATCACAAAATTTTCTTTATACATTTTAAATTTCATCACAAATTTGTTCTGTATACTTCTTCAATTTTATCAGAAATTTTCTTGTATGTACTTTCAATTTTAACCAGAAATCATTTTTGAGTATGGCTTCCAATTTATTAGAAATTATTTTCATTATTATTTTCAATTCTATCAGAATTTTTTTTATATCTCTTTGTTGTTTTTTCCTGTTTTTATGAGCTAAGAATATTTAACATATAGTACTATTTATCCTTTACATAGTCAGATTTTCTTAATAAATTCAGACATTTTTCTATATGCATATTCAATCATATGAGAAATATTTTCTCTTT
This sequence comes from Mastomys natalensis, assembly GCA_021653895.1. NCBI lineage: Eukaryota > Metazoa > Chordata > Mammalia > Rodentia > Muridae > Mastomys > Mastomys natalensis. Next base: position 56,283 of record JAJTUV010002699.1, on the reverse strand, counting down.
AATTAGAAATGTTGTCCATATATGTCCTCATTTTTACAAGAAATTTCTTCAAAATACATTTTCAATTATATCTAAAATTTCATCTGTATATGTCTTCAGGTTTATCAGAGACTTTTCTATGTATGGCTTTAATGTTAACAGAAAGTTCATCCATATATGTCTTCAATTTTGTCAAAAATATTTTATATACATCTTTGGTTTTATCAGAAAAAGGTTCTGAACATGTCAATTTACCAGAAATTTTATCTGTAGACAGAAACAATTTATCAGAAATTATTCCTATATATATATTCAATTTTGTCAGAATTTTTTTCAATATGTCTTCAATTTGTGCAAAAATTATGTCTTCATTTTAATAATATATATCTTCTAAATAATCTTCAATTTAATAAAATAATTCTATATACATGTTCAATTTTGTCAGATATGTATTGTATGTATCTGTTTAGTTTTAACAGACATTTTTCTATACATGTCATTAAATATACCAGAAATTTCTTCAAATTTATCTGAAATTCCAACAATTTTTTTAGTTTTAATGGAAATTATTTCTATATAAATCTTCAAATTTATCACAAATGCTCTCTATATGTTTTCAATATTATCAGAAAAAATTTGTATATACATTAAGTGTTTAATCTGAATATTTTTTCTGTCTTCAATTTTACCAGACATTTTATCTACATACACCTTTATTTAATCAGATGATTTTTTTCTACATCTTAAATTTTATCAGAAAATTGGATATACATCCTCAATTTTATCAGAATTTTTTTCTACATATGCCTTCATTTTAGCAGAAATTTATTCTACATGTCTTCAATTTTATCTGATCATTTTCTATATATGTCTTCAATTCTAATTTTTTTCTAGAAATGTCTTCAATTTACTAAATTTCTGGTAATAATGAGGACTTATACAGATAAATTTTCTGACAAAACTGAAGTAATATATAAACGAAATTTCTGATAAAATTGACACATATATAGAAATAATTTCTGATAAAATTAAAAATGCATATAGAAGAAATTTTTGATTAAGTTGAAGATAAAGATAGAAAAAGGTTGTGATATTATTAATGAGATTGATTGGAGAAATTTATGGTACAAGGGAAGACTAGAATAGAAAAACATTAATAAAAAAGAAGACATGTAAATAAATTTCTAATAAAACTGAAAATATATATATGAAATACTTCTGATAAAAATGGAAAGAATATAGAAAAATTACAATATAACTAAAGACCTTTATACTGGAAATTAAAAAAAAAAATAGAAGTCGTGTATAGAAGACATATCTGGTAAAATTGCAGACATATATACAAAATATTCTGGGGATATAAAGACATATATTGAAGATTTATGAAATAAAATTGAAGATATATATGGAAAAATATTCCTTTAAAATTAAAGATATTTAGGACAAATTTCTAATAAATTGGGAGACAAGTATAAAAAGTATTTGTGATAAAATTGAAGACATAGAGAAAAAATTCTTATAAAATTGAACAGAAAATTTCTGATAAAATTGAGGAGCTATATTGAAGAAATGTGTTATAAAATAGAATGTGCACATACACATAGATAATTATATATATAAGTATAATTACTGGTATAATATGATATATTATATATAAGTATATATATACATATATATGTATATATATAATTAGTGATACATTTTGAAAATTTGAAAAAAATCTGATAAAATTAAAGATTTTTACTTAAGAAATTTTTGATAAAATTGAGGACAATGTTCAAAATTTTTCTGATAAAATTAAAAATGTATATGGAAGAAATATCTGGAAAAATGAAGACATAGAAAGAAAATCATTGCAAATAAATTCCCTAGTCCTCATTGTACAAATGGAAGATGATATTTTGCAAATTTTCCTTTGCTTTTAAACAAAGAAAATGTTGAAGACATATAAAGAAAAAAAGTGGTAAAATTAAAAATGTATACTCAAAAAATCTTTAATGAAGTAACATGAACTAGGAAAATTTTTTGATAAAATTAAGTCATATAGAGAAGAAATTTATGACAAAATTGAAGATGTACATCAACAAATATCTGTTAAAACTGAAGTCAAATTTAGAAAGATTTATGACTTTGAAGATAGATATATAAATAAAATTGAAGATGAATGTAAGAAACATTTGATGAAATTCAAAATATATTGGATGTGTATATTGAAAATTTGTTTCCAATAAACAGAAAATATATAGATGAAGTACGTTAGAAAATTGAAGATGTATATAAAAAATTTCTAGTAAAATTTGGGATATATTAGGAAAAAAAATCTGATAAAATTGAAGACATACATAGAATTTTTTTCTAGATAAAGACATCTGAAAAAAAACTGATAATTTTGAAAATGTATTTAGAAGAAATTTCTCAGTAAGTAGTAGACAAATATAGAAAAGAATATTGAGAAAATTGAAGACATGAATAAAATATTCTGATAAAATTAAAAACATATATAAAAGAAATTACTGGTAAAAGTAAAGATACATATAGAAAAATATCCAAATAAAATTGAAAATAAAAAAATCTGAAATTTTGTATATGCACATTGAGAAAAATTCAGATAAAACTGAAAACATATATAAAACAAACTTCTGATAAAAGTAAATATATATATATATATATATATATATATATATATATAAGAGTTTCTTAAATAATTAAACATACACACACACATATGTATATGAAAAACATTGAAGACATACAAAGAAAAATTTCTAATAAAATTGAAAATATGTATAGAATAATAAATAATATGATAAAATTGAACACCTATACAGAAAAAAACCTGGTAAATTGAAAGTACTTTGTGATAAAATGGATGTCAAATAAAGAAAAAAAATTCTGATAAAATTGAAGTTACATTAAAAGAAATTTCATGTAAAATTCAAGACATATATATAAATCTTCTATATAAATTAATACTTTTTATGCTATAAGAAATTTGTATTATGGACTGTTTTCTGAGCTCATAAACAAAAATTTGACAATTTGACATGTATACAAAAGACTTCCAATAAAATTGAAAACACTGCTTATTGAAAGAAATTTCTAATATATATTTTATAATATATATTAGAAATTTATGTATATGTATGTATATACATATTCATATACATTTTCATGTACATATTCATATGCATATACATATAAATATATATATAACATTTCTGCAAATACTGAAGACAAATACAAAAAAATTTCAGATAAAAGTCTAGACATATTCTCTCTGCAGTTACATTTGGAGGGAATTAGAACTATACGTTTTTATTTTAGCACTGCTTACTTTGTTGCCTATATGTTTAGATACATTGTGCCTATATTTTCATTAAATTCAAACACATTTTAAATTTATTCATGAGTCGAACATGTTATCATTGAATAGAGAGTTGTTCAGCCTCCATGTGGATGGGAATTTTCTATTGTTTACTGAAGTCTGTGGTAATATGTTAGGATGGATGGGATTATTTCAATCTTCTTGAATCTCTTAGGCCTTGTTTTGTTACTGATTGTATAGTCAATTTTTGAGAAGTTAAAATGGGGAGCTGAGAAGAAGTATATTCTTTTTTTTTTTTTTTTTTTTTTTTTTTTTTACTATGAGATATTCTCCAACTATCTAATAAATCCATTTGGTATGAACCAAATCTCTTTCACCATGTCTCTATGTTACCACAATCTGTCCACTGGTGAAAATCAGAGTTAAAATATCCCAATTTTATTTTGTAAAATTCAATGCATGCTTTGAGCTTTAGTCAAGTTTCTTTTATTAATGTGGGTATCATTTCATAGGAGGCATATATCTTCAGCATTGAGAGTTCTTTGTGGTAAATTTTTCCTTTGATGAGTAGGAAGTATCTATTCTCATCTTTTTCTTTAAAACTTTTGTTTGAAAGTCTATTTTATTCAATACTAGAATGGGCACTCCAGCTTCTTTGGGGGGGCGGGTATTTACTTAGAAAAATATGTTCCAGACTATTACTTTGAAGTAGTTTTTGTCTTTGTCACTTAGGTGCATTTTTGAATCCAGTAAAATTCTGAATACTGTTTACCTATCTTGTATGTTAATTTTTGTATTTTTATTGGCAAACAGAGTCCATAGATATTAAAGACCAGTAATTGTGCTTCCTGTTATTTTTGTTGTTGGACATGAAATTATGTTTGTTTGAAGATCTTCTTTTGTATTTTTTTGAAAGAAGATTAATTTTGTGCTTTTTCTTAGGTATGATTTCTCTCCTTGTGATAGAGTTTCCCACAGAGCTTCCCATCCATTACTCTTTGTAGAGTGGCATTTGTGGATAGATGTGTAAATTTTGTTATGTCATGGAATATTTTGGTTTCTCCACCTATAGTAATTGAAAGTTTTTCTGGGTATAGTAGACCAGGTTGGCATTTGTGTTCTCTTAGGTAGGGTCTGTAATGACATCTGACCAAGATCTTCTGGGTTTTAGATTCTTTGTTAATAATTCTGATATAATCCTGATAGATCTGTTTTTACATGTTACTTAATATTTTTCCCTTACTGCATTTAATATTCTTTTTTTGTTGTTGTTTAGTGCATTTGGTGTTTTGACTATTATGTGGCAGGATATACATTTCTAGTACAGTCTAATTGGTATTCTGTAGGCTTCTTCTGTGTTTTTGTACATCTCTTTCTTTAGATTTGGAAATTTTTCTCTATAATTTTGGTGAAGATATTTGCTGTACATTGGAGTTGAGAATTTTTGCTCTCATCTATACCTGTTATCGTTAGGTTTGTTGTTTTCATTGTGTACTCAATTTCCTAGAGGTTTTGAATTAAGAACTTTTTCTATTTTGCACATTCGTTGACTATTATGTCAATGTTTACTATGATACTTTTTAGACATGTCTTGTGCATCACTCTCAATGGTATAACCACCCTGTCAATCTTACATCTCTCTTGTTTCTTCTTATGCTTCCTCTTCATCTTTGAAGGTGAGTAAAATCTTTTCTACCTCTTGTATACTGTTGATGATTCTTACATTTGTGATTCCAGGTCTCTTTCCTCAATTTTCCATCTCCATGGTTGTATTCCTTTCTGAAGTTGTTATTGTTCATATTTCCATTTTTAGATCCAGAGAATTTGTTCAATTCCTTCACCTGTTTGTATGTCTTTTCTTGAGTTTCTTTAAGGGGTTTGTGTGTGTTTCCTCTTTCAGGGCTTCTAGCTGATAACCCTGTTTTTTTTTTTTTTTTTTTTTTTATGTTCAAAACAAATTTATTTATGAAATTACCTGAAGTTGACTTGCATAATTTCAACAAATAAGCGGACTCCTTGAAGACAATCTGACATACAATGCACTTGTCATTGGAGAATTCTTACTTACACATTGAGGAGACAGGTTTTGTTTTGTTTTGTTTTTCTAATGCAGACCACAGCACAACATCCCTCAAGCAGCCGTCCCAAAGAACACTTCAGCAAAGAAAACCAAAATGTCTTCTCAGTCATACTCAGAGATTTCAGTGTGCTGACTAGCTTCCTGCATCTTAACCAGCCTAACCTAGGCTTTAATCACCTTCTCAGCTTTGGTAATTAGCTTTTCTCTGACTGTTTTCCCTCAAGGTTGATTAAATTTTCTGACAATATCTCTGGTTTTGATCACCAGAAAGGATATTGAAGTTCCAACAGTGCTTTTTTTCTAATTTCAGTTTGTGCATTCTTTAATACTTGAGCATCCTCAGAAGGTATGAATCAGAAATGGCATTCAGTATCTCTTTTAGCAAATCCATGTAAACATCTTCTGACATTGTGGCCAAAATATTCTTAACTTGTTTCCTCTCAGGTAGAGAGGCTCTCTGCTCAGGAACTTCACAATCAGTCTAGTCGTGAACTGTGGATCTTCTGCACTGACCTTCTCCTGGGTGGAGCACCCTTGACCTCTGTCTGCTGTAGGCGCTTTACTGTCTGTTTCCATTTCCAACTCCAATTTTATTTCAGCTATTTTTTTTTAAGACAAGCTATGATAGCTTCATGCAGTGCCAAATATTCTTTCTTCAATTACATCCATTCAGTCTTGGACATCACTCTCAATCTTATATCTCTCTGTTTTCATCTTATGCTTCCTCTTCATATTTGAAGGTGAGTAAAATTTTCTGTCTTCTATCTTCATTTCTTATTCTGTTGCATTCTAAGTCTCTGACTTCCTTGAGAGATCTCAGAAGTGTCTTGGTCAATGCCATCCATCTGAGCCCTTTGTTTTTGGCCTTGGTGGTAGGAAGTCATCAACTTGGGCACTGCTTCTCTCCCTCTTACCTGATCTGACTACATGTAAGCTTCATGTTTCAACCTTGCCCTACTTTTTCTTTTTCTTCACTTGTTGCTTTGGAGTTTCTGGCGTTTCTGCTTCAGAGACCTTTGACTCTTCTTGTTTTTACACACACCAGAGCTATTGCTGTCCACAGCTGACTCTATGGTCTGCACATTCTAATCCTTCTCTATTTTGCTGTTTTTGCTTTTTCTTCTCTTTCTTCTCTTCAGCTACCTGTAAGGAAGGGATGCACTCGTTTTGAACCTTCTTAGAAAATATACTAGACTTTCTAGATGCTTCTTCTGGCGAGTTGTTCAGAAACTCAATGGCTTTGCTGCTTGCTCTTTTGTTTCAAACTCCACAATGGCAAATCCCTTAGGATCCCCAGTAGACTTTTAATGTGGAATGCTTAAGTAAATTACACTAACACAGTTCCCAAATACTCTCTCAATCCAGATTTGAGTAACATTTTTGGGTAGCATTGGCACATATACTGAGCATTATTCCTCGTTTTTTGATTTCTCACCTAGGGTTTTTTTGTTTTTTGTTTTTTGTTTTTCCTTCTGATTGTGTTTCCTTCTAAGGCCAACTCTGCAACAGATGAGCTTTTCAGTGCTCTGGCTATTAGCTTCCCTTCAGTTGTCAGCTTCTTCATTTTGTTATAAGACACCAGGAGAGAAATGTCCACATATCCGTATTTAGATTTTTCAATTTGCTCTCCCAGAAACCAGGCCTTGTGAAGGTTCCCCTCTTCAAACCAGAAGTTTGTCTGCTCAGGAATATCTGCAGGCAACTTTTTAACCCATGATCAATTCTTTTTTTTTTTTTATTTTCTTCTTTTCTCTTCTAAGTGCTTTCCATTGTTTTTGTTGTTGCTGTTGTTTTGTTTTTTTTTTGTTTTTTTTGTTGTTGTTGTTGTTTTTTAGTTTCCATTTCCATGCATGTTCCCGGATCCATGGGCAGCACACTTTCCCTTTCCTGACCCCTTTTTTTTTGTATTCTTAAAAGGAAGTTGTTCCTGTGCTTCATAGAGACCTCTATCATCATCATGAGATGCAATTTTAAATCAGAATCTTGCTTTTCTGGTGTGTTTGGGTATCCAGGGCTTGTTGTGATGGGAGTACTGGGTTCAGATGATGCCAAGTAGCATTGGTTTCTGTTGTTTAGGTTCTTGAGCTTGCTTCATGCCATCTGGTTATTTCTAATGGTAACCGGTCTTGCTGTCTCTGGTTTGTCCCTTCTGTTGGCCTGTGACACCATGATCTTAGGAGTGTCAGCACTCCTGGGAGACCAGATATCTCTGGGCAGTATTTTGGGAAATGAGAGCTGTGGCACAGTGTTAGAAACAATTTTTCTCATACTATTGAAGACTTACATAGGAAAAATTATGATAAATTTGAAAGTATATATTAAACAACCTTCTGATGAATTTGAAGACATATGTACCAAATTTCTGATTAAACTTAAGATAAGAAGTATCGAAATTTGCTTTAAAATGGAATTATTATATAGAGTAAATGTCTGGTAAATAGATAATATATGAAGAAAAAAATTACTAATAAAACGGAAGACATATGAAGAATGAATTTCTGATAAAATTGAGGATAGCAAAAGAAGGAAGATGTAAAAAATCAAAGATGTATATAAAAATGTGTGTGATAAATTTGAAGACTTGTATAGAAAAAATACTCATAGAACTGAAGACCTATCTATGTGATATTGTCATAAAATTAAAATGTCTAAAGAATAAATGTCTTGTAAAAGTTGTGACATACATAGGAAAAAAGGTCTGGTAAAAATTGAAAACATATGTAGAATATATTTCTGATAAAATTGAAAGCATGTATACAAAAATTTCTGATAAAATTGAAGTTCTTAGAAATTTCTGGTAAAATTAAAAACATGCATACAAAAGTTTTCCAAATATATTATAAAATCCTGACAAGGAAAACAGAAGATAATATTATTGACTGAATTTTCTTACCTCATGAACAAAATAAAAATTGATAACACATAGAAAACAGAATTCTGTAAAATTTGAAATAGTATACAGAAAAAAACTGTGTGGTCATTTTGAAGACCTTACAAAGAAAATTTCAGAAAAAAATTGAAGAAATATAAAAAATTCTGATAAACTAAGGATATATGTACAAAAATGATCTGATGAAACTTAAGATGTATATAGAAAGTTTGTGATATAATTAAATATATACACAGAAGCAAATTCTGATAAAATTAAAGTCAGAGAAAGAAGTTATGAATTTTTTTTATAAGAATATAGAAATATTTTCAGATAAAATTCAGGAAAACTAGATAAGTAATTTCTGGTAAAATATAAGACATAAATAGAAAAAAGTTTCAGAAATATCTATAACTATATCAATGTCAATATCAATATCTATATCTATATTTATAGATATAGATATATACATAGATTCTTTTTTTTTCAAAATTATATAGAAGAAATTTCTGTTAAGATACTAAGAATATATAACAAAATTTTGAATAAATTTGAGACATATTAAGAAAATTTTTCTAGTAACACTCATGACATATGTATAAATAATTATTGATAAAATTTAAGACCATATAAAAATTTAGGATATAATTTAAGATATTTAGAGATGCAATTTTTGATAAAATTGAATACATATATAAAAATGTTTTCTGAAAAAAATTTGTAGATGTATATTTAAATTCTGATAAAATTGAAGACATATATAGAAAAAATTTGTGATAAAATTGAAGACATATATAGGAGAAAATTCTGTTAAAATTTAGAATAATGTAAAAGATTCTGAATAAATTATCTAATGCTCATTATGCACAGAGAATTTAGTGTTAGGAATGTGGTTTTCTTAGCTTGTAACAAAGAAAAAATTGAAGACTTATAAAGAAAAAAAGCTTTATTTAAAGAAGATATATACAAAAAAAAATCCAATAAAACTGAATACATGTATTAAACATATATAGTTTTGGATAAAACTGAAGACATACTGACCAAAATGTCTGAGAAAACTGAAGACATATATAAATGAAATTTGTTTTAAAATGGAAGAATTATATAGTGGAAATTTATGGTAAAATGGAAGGCATATATAGAAAAAATTCTTATGAACTTGAGATGGATATAGAATAATTTTCTAGTAACATTGAAAAATAAGTAGAAAAAATTACTGATAAAATTAACAAAGTATGCAAAAATTTTAGAGTAAAGTTTAAGATACATACAAACGGAATTACTGAATAAATTATTTAATTCATTTCATGCAAAGGAGAGATGGTAATATGGACTACTAATTTTTAGCTCATATAGAAAGCAAATTAAATGAAGACATATACAGAAAAGTTCTGATAGAATTGAGTAATATAGAAAAAAGTATTTTGATAAAATTGAACACATATAGAGAAAAGAATTCTGATAAAATTGAACAAATAAAAAATTAATTTCTTAAAATTTAAATACATAGAAAAATTTCTGATAAAATGGAAAAACATATTGAAGTATTTTTCTCATATATTTGAGTACATAATAGAAATTTATTTTGATAAAATGAAGGCATATACAGAAAAATTATAGTTAAATTCAAGATATACATATGAAAAATTTCTAATCATATTGAAGATGTATATAAATGAAATTTCTGGTAAAATTGAGGACATATTAAAAAATTTCTGAAACAATTAGGGAATTATATAAAAATTACCTAATAATACTGAAGACTGATATTTAAAAATTTTCTGACAGTATAGGAAAATACATAGAAATATTCTGATAAGACACACATAAAATTAATTCTTGATAAAATTGAAGACATACGCAGAAAGAATTTGTGATAAAATTTTTATTTGTTTAGAAAAAAGTTCTCACAAAATTGCAGACATGTATAGAAAGCAACTCTGATTATATTGAAGGGGTATATAAAACAGTATTCTGGTAAAATTGAGACATGTAAAATATTTCTGTTAAAGTTAAAGACAGAAAATTTCCTAATAAAATTGAAAACTTATATAGACACAATTTCATTTAATAATAAAATTTTCATTAAAAAATTCTGAGAAATTTGTATATATATGTATATATACATATATATATATGTATATATATATATGTGTGTGTATGTATATATGTATATATATATAAACATATATATATGTCTATATATATATGTATGTATATATGCTCACACACACATATATATATATATATATATATATATAATATATATATATAAATTATGATAAAGTTGAAAACATACAAAATTGTCTAATAAAACTGATGACATATATAAGTGAAATTTTTTTTAAAATGGAAAATTTTATAGAAAAAATTTCTGGTAATATTGAAGGCATATATTTAAAAAAAATCTGATAAAGTTGAAGACATATATCGAAAAAAAATCTGGTAACAGGAATATATATGTAAAATAAATTTCTGATTAAATTATCAAATCATAAATATAAAAGGGAAGCTTGTATTGTGAATTGGATTTTTCTTAATTTCTAATAAAACTTCAGACATTTATTGATAAAAATATGTCATAAATTTAAAGATATCCTTTAAAAAAATTTGTGGTAAAAATCAGAATTGTGGAAATGATTTCTGAATAACTCAACTAATACTTACTATGAAAAGGATGAATGGTATTATGAATGGAATTTACTAAGTGATTTTTATAAATTATAAACTGAAAAAATACTGAAGACAAATATACCAAAATATATGTAATTGAAGACATATATAGAAACAAGTTCTGATAAAATTGAAGTCCCATAAAGAAGAAACTTCTGAAAAATTATATACGTATATAGAAAAACTTTGAGATAAAATTGAAGATGTATATGGATGAATATTCCAATAAAATGAAATTGTAGAGATATAGAGAAAAAATTCTGAAAAAAATTGGTGACATATATAGATACAATTTGTTACACAATTGACGAGTTAGGTAAAAAAATTTCTGACAAATTTGAAGGTATATATAGAAGAAAATTCTGATGAAACAGAAAAAATATATAGAGAAAAATTCTGGTAGAATTGAAAATGTATATAGAAAAAATTCTGAAAAATTCAGTAGTTATATAAAATATTTACTTTTGAAATTTAGACATTCATTGAAAAAAATCATATAAATATAGCATATAAAAGAAATTTCTGGTTAGTCAACCTAGACTATTTACTTTCAGAGAACAAACTTGAGAGGACATTATTCAGCTGACATTCATTCTAGAGCTAGTTCATAAGCCATGTTTAGAATTAAGTCTTTTATTTAGGAGTGATGACAGTGATTCTGTTTAGTCAACAAAATGATGGACTGAATATTAGGTCTATCTTGTAACTTACTGATACAAATTGGTGTAGTTATGCTCTATTGTATTTTGAGAAAAAAAAATTTAACACAAAGGGTGATCTATAGGAGGAGCTAAGGTGGGAGGAGTTAGGAGAGGAAGAGGAGAAGTAAGGAGGAGAGGAGTAAAAGGAAGAGGAACTAGGAGAGGAGAAAGAGAGAAACAGAGAGAGAGAGAGAGAGAGAGAGAGAGAAAGAGAGAGAGAGAGAGATGGAAGTGGATGTTCTCATGTCTGTAGCACTCAAAGGGAGTTGGTATATCTAGGTTGGGTATAGGGTTACACTTCCAATTGTATGGGTAGCTTGTTACTGATCTTTATCAAATATATAAGCCTTTGATTACAAAAAGAAATTTCTGATAAAATTGAATATATATATATATATAATTTTGATAAAACTGAAGACATATCTATTATAAATTTCTATTAAAATAGAGAAATATATAGAAAACATTATTGATTAAATTGAAGATGTATATAGAAAATACTTGTAATTAAATTGAAGACAAATAGAAAAATATTCTCATAAAATTGAAGACGTGAAGAGAAGAAATTTCTGATAAAACTGAACACACTTGTAGAATAAATTTCTTGTAAAATTGAAGATCTATATTGAAAACATTTATGAATAAATTGAAGACCTCTATAAAAAATATTTATGAATAAATTGAAGACATATATAACAAAATTTCTTGTAAAATAAAAATCATATAGAAGAAAATTTTAATAAACTTTAATATATATAGAAATCATTACTGATAAAATCAAAGATGAATAAAGAAGATATTTGTGATAAAATTGAAGATGTGTATTTATAAAATTTGTGATAAATTTGAAAACTTTCAGAGAAAAAACTCTGATAAAAATTAAGACCAATGTAGATGAAATTTGTGATATAATTGAAGACATATTTAAAATAAAGTTTTGATAAATTTGAGGATATAGGAAAATTATCTGATAATTTTGATATATACATATATATATATGTACATATATAGTACATATATATATATATATTAGATCTTAGTAATAAAGATGAAATTACAATAAAATTGAAGACATATATCAATGAAATTATTGGTAATATATAGGACATACACAGAATAAATTTCTTATGAATTTTAAATCAACTATACTTGTACTGTATAAAAATATTCTTAAATAATTGAAGCCATTTATATAAAAAAACTCAGATAAAATTCAAAAAATAGAAAAAAAATCTGATAAAATTGAATATATATAGAAACAATTTCTTATTAACATTAAGATATTCAAAAATTACTGAAAGAATTGTATAAGTTCATAAAATATATTATAATCTTGATGATGTGTTAAAAGTTATAATAAAATTGAAGATGCAAATAAATCTTGTGATAACATTGAAAACATATATTGAAAAAGTCATAAGACAGCATACCTATATATTTGAAATTTGTAGAAGATATACATGAAAAATATCTGAAAATTATTTACATTAAGGAAATATGTACTAAAATGCAAGACATGTATTCAAGACATTTATGGAAAAAATTATCAAATATATAAACAAAAGATTCAGAACGTTATACAATTCTTATTATGCAAAGCAAAGATGTTATTAGAGATTGAATTTTATTAGCTGATTAAAATGGAATGTATTGTAGGTATATTTAGAAAAAAAATATATAATACATACACACACACGCACACACACATATATATTCATAATATTGAAGATATATAGAAGAAAATTATGGTAAATTAAAGGCATATTTAGAAAATCTGATAAAATTAAAGATATACATAAAATATTTTTGATAATATAATAGGCATATGTAGAAAAATTTTTGGTAAAATTGAAGATGTTTATAAAAGTAATTTCTGGTAATATTAAAGACATACATAACAAAATCCTGAAAAAGATTTTAGAATTTTTATAAAAATGTAGACATATGTTCAAAATATTGAAAGATTTATAAAAATTTCTGAAAAACATTACACATAAAAATATTCTCAGACAAAAATGAAGATATGTTTAATTATTTTTCTGACAAAATTGAAGAAATATATAGAAGAAATTTGTCTTAAAATTGAAGACAAATACAGACAAAATTCCTAATACTCCTGAATAACTATAAAATGAAATTTCTAATAAAATTCAAGAAATAGAAGTAAATTTTTGTAATTTGATGACATATATAGAATAAATTTCTGATGAAATTGAAGATATATAGTTGGAATTTCTTGTAAAAGTCAAGAAGTATAGAGAAAAATTTTAATTGAATTATCTAGTCCTCATTAAGCAAAAGAAAGTTGGTATTGTGGAAAGGATTTTATTAGCTAATAAAGGCATATGGAAAAGTAAATAGAAAAATTTGTAATATTGAAGACATACATTGAAAAAATTTGATATACTTGAAGAAATATAGAAGTAATTTTTGATAAAATTGATGACCGTGAAAAACTGATTAAATTGAAGACAGATATATATATATATATATATATATAATATATATATATATATATAACATTTCTGATAATATTGAAGGCATACATAAGAAATTTTCTTCTGAAATTGAAGACATATGGAATAAATTGCTCGTAAATTTTAGGGTTAATAAGGAATAACTTTATGATAATAAAGTATTACATATATAAAAATTTTTTAGATAAAATTGAAGGGATATATAGCAAAACATACTGATAAAGAATGGTAGAATAAAGTTCTGATAAAATTGAAAATGTATATTGAAAAATAAATTCTGATAAAATTGAAGACATACAAGTATAATTTTCTGAGAAAACAAGGGCAAATATAAAAAAACTATAAAATTGATGACAAAGAAAAATAATTTAATTGAAGGCATATATAGAAAAAAAGGTTCAAAAGTTGGACACATATATAGAAAATTTTCCAATAATATTGAATATGATTTTAAATTTCTTATAAAATTAAATTTCTTATAAAATTTAAACAAATATAGAAAAATTTCTGAAGATAGGTAGGATTATTCAGAAAAAACTTTGAGATAAAATTGAATGTTTGTACAATATTTTCTGATAAAATTGAAGACATATAAAATATTACTAATAAAACTGAATACATATGAAAAATAAGTTTCTCATAAAATTGAAGACATATATAGAAAAATTTTGGATTACATTATAAACATATATAAAAGAAATTTCTAGTAAATTGAGAATATATATAAGAAAATTCTGATAAAACTGAAGAATTATGCAGAATAAATTTTTGATAAAATTGAAGACCTATACAGAAACACATTCTGATATAACTCATGATGTACATATAAGTAATTTCTGGCTAAAATGGAAAACAAATATAGAAAAAAATCTGAATTAATTATCCAATCTTCATTTTGTTATAGGAAGATGGTACTATTGAGTGGATACTCTTAGCACATTAACAAAGAGTAAATTGAAGATATTTGTAAAAAATAATATTCTGTTAAATTTAAAGGCATATAATAGAAAAACATTCTGGTAAAATTAAAGACTGACATATAATGTTCCTGATAAAGTTGAGGATATAAATACAAGTAATTTCTGAATTATATATATATTTGTGTGTGTGTGGTGTTTAATTTTTTCTGTATATTTAAAAAAAAATATATATATATATAGAAGAAATTTGTTATAATTTTGATGACTTATATGTTAAATTCTGGTAAAATTGATTTATGTAGAAATAGTTCTGATACTATTGAAGATAAGATTTAGAATATATATATATATATATATATATATATATATATAATATAATTTCTGATAAAATTTTCAATTCAGAAAAAAAATTCTAATCAAAATATCTAATCCTCATAATGGAAAAGGAAGATGGTATTATGGCTGTACATTCTTAGGCATTTTCTTGTTTCTTATGCGTTACCAACACAGTATGCATAATCCAAACAATATTGGCTTTTAAATTATAATAGAACATGTAACATATAAATCACAGTTTCAGCAGCATTTATAGGAGGTTTCTTTCTTGGACTACTACCACAGGGATTATTCTTTTCATTATTTAAGCCTTTTGAGGCAACCATGTTACAAGCTGACCATGACTCATATGGAGTATGAGGAAATAAGTTGGCCTTTAGGAAAGATGTAAATTCCAGTACTCTGGGACAGTAGAGTGAAACACTCATCACTAGTTTTCTAGTTTTGGGTTCCTTGGATTTGCTTGCTTTATAGAATTAGGAAATGCTTTCCAGAAAGTCAGGAGAAATCTGTACAAAATTAAGCATTTTCTGTTTGTCCCTTCATTAGAGGCCCTGCCACCAGCACCTTTAAAACACCAAAAATCTATTACTGCCCTGTCTCAAGGCTGAGTCACAGGGCTCTCCTAGGACACCAAGACCCTTCACTGTCCTCTGAAGGGAATCCAGTCACCATTTCTGTCCTCTCGAGAGGAATCTGAACAACATTTATCTCCCCTCCAAGTGATCCAGTCACATTCCCTGTCCTCTCCAGGTTATTCAGTCACCCTTTTCCGTTCTCCTCAGGAACTCCAAAGAAGTTTCTGGCCCCTCCACTACATCCAAAAACCTTTTAAAGACTCTCTAGAGAAGTCACAGAATTACTATGGCTTCTCTTGAGGTTCAAAGCAATTTTGTGGACTTTTCAGGGGATTTCAGGCTTTGTTCCTTTGTGTTCAGGAGATCTAAGACCTATTTCTGGCATTTCCTGGGAATCTGAGACAATTTTCTGACTTCTGTGCAAGACACATGGTCCTTTTCTCACTTCTCTATGAGAGCCAATGTCCTATTCTTACCTCTGAATTGGACTCATAACATTTCTTTGGTCATTGCAGAAAATCTAAAGCTTTTTTTTGGTGGGATAATCCATGGCCCCTTTCTGGCTGTCTAAAGTACCAATTATCTCTTTTTTTTTTTTAATGTATTACCCAGTAAATCCAATTCCCTTTATTTGATTTCACCAGTGGCTCCACCATCCTTTTTCTGATTGCTATTGACAATTTACATTGTGCTAGCTCTCCTAAGGATAGCATTGAATATTGTCAGTATCAAACTAATATTGAACAAGTGCAGGAGTGATTGACAGGAATTAAAGGACCTGGCAGGAGAGCCAAATCCTCTGCTTCCTTTTCCATTCAGTGTTTGCTTGCCTGCTCCCTTGGCCTTCTCTATTATCCCATTCCCAACCTCATGTCAGTGCTGCCTTGGGTGGATTCTCTGCCTCCTCCTCTGTCCTATTCACCTCTGTCCCATCACTCACACATCAATATCTGTGCTGATTTGTCTGACCCCTCGGGTGAATTCACCACCCTATTCCCCACTCGTACTTCAATATTGGCTTGGCTGATCATTTTTCCTTCCTCTTCTGTCTCATCCATACTCCCACTTCAATGCTGGTTTAGATAGACCCTTCTGCCTACTTCATGCCATCTCCCAACCCTAGTGAAGAGCTGGTTTGATGTTACTCTCTCTCCTTCTCCATCCAACCTACCAACCCCATTTCAGTGCTACACAGTTAGAAATGATGTTTTTCTCCCTCCATCTTCCTTCTTACCCCTAAGCATAAGCTACTGGGAGACTGCATCTCTCTCCTGCTTTCATACTTGTCATTGAACTTAATTCCAATCTGGGCCAAGACACACCATACTCAATGCCACAATGGAAGGACAGCAAAGAACCAGTTTCCAGAAGGTGATATTTCTTAAAGTGGCCCTCAGATCCCAAGTCTGCAGGTCTGATACCTTGCACAGTGTAAAAGAGTTGAGGACCCTCAGTAATGGTTTCTTTCTAGTAATTTTCTGAGTGCATTATCATGGAAATCCTGAAAAACTTTGTAAAGAAAATTTCTTCTAAGCATTGAGATTATCCCTCAATTAAAAAGCCAATGAAAAGTGTGACTGCCAATGAGCTGAGGAAGAAAATTAAGAAGTGATATAAACTTTGGTATTTGGTATCTCTTTAGAGAATTGTCCATTTAATATAGATTTTCCAATTGCTGAATATTGGCTTTTGCAGTAGGATCCAATAATTTTTGAATATCCTCAGTTTCAATTGTTTTTATCTCCCTTTTAACTTCCGATTTTTAAAATTTGGATATTGTCTCTGTGTCAGGACCCATAATGGGAGCAACTAATAACTAGAAGTTAATCATTCTGAGATGGCCTGTTTCAGATTATTAAATAATCTGTGACAGGTATACACTTATAAAGAAAGGCTATATGGGATTCATTTTTAGAATGTTTCCTGCAACTAATATGCTTTTCCTCTTCTTAATAAATAATATATCACTTATATATCACAACATTTTGGAAAAAAATCTCTGCAGATCCACAAATAATGATGCTATTTAGACAAATAGATGACTTATTTAGTCTTGTTGATCCTATAAGAATTCCTAAAGTGACATCAATGAGTATTAAGCTCTTTATATTGTGACTGGTATTAGGTAATTTTCTGATAGTCAAAACTGCCATGATGACTCTGCCAGTTTCCCGCATTTCACTAGTTAAATTGCTCTTAGATTGTAACCAGACTTTCTCCTACTCAGAACACAATAACAGGGCATTGTAAAACAATTAACCAAAAGTCAAAAAAGGGAACTATCTATTAATTATGGGTATTAGGACAAGAGATAAAACATTGACTGGGTTTCCTATAATAAAGTTTCACTCATAATTTAGTTATGGTTTCAAAACTTCAGTGAACCTGTGGAGCAGAAGGGTGATGAAATTTATCCCGATAGTTACTCTTAATGAATGTGCATGTAAACATTCATTGTTGAATACTTCTATTTCATTTTATGATTTGATTTTGTGAGAACTTGTAATGAACTTTGAAACTTGTGACCATGTATTCTGAAAGTTTAATAAGTACTGAATGCAAAGAGGAGAGAGATTAAATTTTGTCTTTCCCTACTTGGAGTAGAATTAGAATAGAATTTTTTTCCTGTCCCAGATAGAACAGAACTTTTCTCTTTCTCTGCTTAGATTCCTTATCTTTTCCCCTTACATATCTTTCATCAAAGGAAAGATTTCTGTCATGTTTGTCTTGTTTCTTAGGATTGATGATTGTATACAAGTTTATAGCACTGAAGTAAATTAAAAAACTTTAAAACAATAGCAAGCAAGCAGATATTAAAAGAAAAATTATATAATTTATAATATATATGTAAACAACATATTTTATTCTAACTGATTCATAATTCATAAGTACTTTGGAAACAATCCCATCACAATTTCAGTATGTATTGTTATGTGTTTCATACAGGAGACACACTAGAGAAGAGGGTGTCAGATCACCTGGATCCAGAGTGTCAAATGGCAATTAGGAGAGGTCAACAGAGTCTTAACTCAGGACAACACCAAGAGTGATTACTTAATGATGTTCCTTAACACACAATAATTTTTATCCAGAAAATAGTATTTGTCACAGAATATCAACAAAAACCTAAATAAACCTTTAATCAAAAGTCTCTGGGAACCTGATGCCTTAGTATGGACGTTCGGTATGGGACAAGGTAAAATGCCCTTGTCTGTTCCCACTGTCTGTTGTTTGAGACCCAATATTCTAACACAACACACTGTTTCCATTTCACCTGTACATACACAGACTATCCCCATCTTCTCTTTTCTTCCTGACTCATCTAGGAACACCTAATTATGTGCAGGCTCCACCTGTTCAATCACTGTCCAAGAGATCAGGTCACTTGTCCAAAGACCTACTCAACTATCTGTTGCCACAGACACAAGTCTCACAATGTCACTTAGCATTGTAACAGAATACTCTGAAGAACTTAATCTCCCACTTTCCATACATTTATACATTTTACATACCATGCCTACTTCCCCTTCCTTTATTTCATCATTGTTGCACTCCATTCACCCCTGTGCAGACTCCTCATTCAAACACATGTCACAGTATCCAAAATCCAGAGTAGTTTGTCCACAGATGTATTATACTACCTTTTATAGCAGATCCAATTTTTTCTTCATTTGCTCCTAGAATTACTTCAGAACACTAGAAGCAAATTCATATCTTCCTCCTCTGCTCTCTGTGGGTTACTAAGAACATCTTTCCATGACAACTTGTTTCACTTAATCCTATATCAGCAACTATTCTTCGTTGAACACATCCAACATGCAGGTTGCTAAAGGAGGCAATCTGAGCTACCTCAGATAACATATTCTCTAAAAATGTAAACATCAAACAATACCCAGGTACATAGTTCCAATCCAAATAAAACAAACCAAGTAACAGTGGCTGAGACCAATAATCACTCAAAACCTAGATACCTAGACACCATCTTAGGAACACAATCAATTACAGACAGAATTTATGCCAACAAATATGCCAAGAAATCCTACCACAGCATGTCCTGAATATTCCATCATAGCTGAGAGAACAAAGGAAAACAACTTAAAATTTTGTATATGAATGTGATAGAAGTACTTAAAGTGAAAATTAATACATCACATAAAGTTAGGTAAACATAATCAAACAGTGGAGGATACGAAAAAATCACATAAGTACACTAAAAAAAATAAACATTATAAGAAAACAAACAAATGTTTAAGACATAGAAATAAAAAAAAAAAAACAGAAAAAAAAAGGATGACTATGAGAATCTTGAAAATGAACGCTTTAGTACTGCAATAAGGAACTCAAGATACAAAGTTCCCCCAAAGAATACAGACAGATGGACAAAATACAAATACACTGAATACTCTCTAGAATTCAATAAAAATGAATATAGAGCATATTCAATCTAATGTGACACAATGAAAGTGGGTATAATGGGGACTGTTGATAGTACCATGTACATACAAAAAAATTAAAATGGGTAAATCTCTTAGCAACTTAAAAGCATGTTGAAATTTCTAGAACAAAAAGATGTATGTACATTTGTCTTTTGTGTCTCAGTAGCAGATATCAGGAAAGTAAGGAAAGATATACAACTGAAGTCAACCTAAAATTGATAGTGAAAAGAAGAATTCATGATCAGATTCCCATGTAAAAAAGCAAAGAAACTAGATGGTTTTAGTACAGAATTAAACCAGATTTTGAAAGAAGAATTACCACCAACACTGCACAAAGTATTCTACAGAACAGAAACAGAGGAAACATTACACTATTTATCATGCTACATATATACTGATACACAAAGCATATGAAGATTCAACAAAAAATAGTAAGCTAGAACCATTTGAATCAAGAACATGGGTGCTAAAATACCCAATAAAAAACTTGCAATCTAAATCAATGAGCAGAATAAAAATATTACATATTGTTCAAGCTTCATGGACACAAAAATACTCAATGAACTATTTGCAATTTTAGTTTGAATAAGACAATAGAAAGACCACAGATAATGTTCAAGTAGGGTACATCCAAGACATGCAGGGGTGACTCAACATATGAAAATCAGAAAATATAAACAATAATATAATTAACCTGAGAAAGGAAAAACAAACACAGACGCATCTCATTAGCCACTATACAAGTTTTGAAGTCAGTCTGTCTAGGGTCTTAGCAAGATGTAGCAAGATGAAAGGAATGCCACATTCCTCCCCAGAGTTTATTTAACTTGAGTTTTGTGTTAGCCCAAATGTAAATATCCTTTTCTGAGTCAACTTCCTTGTCCTAGCCTAATGCAAATTCCTCCCAGATTTCTAGATGTCACCCAAGAATCTCTCAAGAATCATGTTTCCTAGAGAGAAATTACAGCACACACAATTACAAGGTTTAATTTCCAAGAAATCACTTCAATTAAAAGTACATATTTCAGCTCTGTCTCACATTCTAAGGACAGATGAGAGCAGATTTTTACAATTCACCAATTCCATCATCCTTAGATCTCTTTTAGCTTCCAGCCCCATGTCATATTTTGAACCATTGAAAATATGGATTGAAGACAAGTCTGGTCACTTTGAGAGATGTTTAGAAGGCAAATACATTACCAGGATTATTTCTTAAGGAATACAGGAATCTGAAACAACATAGATGACAGAAAACTAGTGAAAGTCTCAGAGAATGAAAATGAAAAAAGAAAGTTAAAACCTATAAACATTGTGATAGGGTGGTTATTAGCACTAGCTATGTCTTCTGTCAAGGTAGCTTCTGAAGTATGGTATCTTGTATGTTCTTTACAGTGGGAAAAAATAAAGTAATGATGGTCTCCTCTGAAGTGACAAGGAATTCTATTTCAAGGGACACACTTTGGAGGAATCCAATGAAAGTGTGCTCTACAAGGAGAATTTGGACTAACTCATGAAGTCTCCTGACCAACCTGATATGAATTTTGGGAAGGAAAGCCACAGTTTCATGTGGTGAACTGGGCTGTGTTTTCACAGTCCAAAAGCAACACCTCACAGATGTCATTTGACTATCACCAGCTCTCTCAAGCATTATCCTGTCCTCTAAAAGAAAAAGCATAATTTTATTCTGGAGACATCAGGCAAGATCTTATGAAAAGCATCCAAGACATGAGACCCTGACTGTTACGCCTCTGTCCAGCCTATGTCTGGATTGAGAAAAATCTATGTTCTTTTCCATACATGAAGGTCTGAGAGAAATAGGCTTAATTAGCCCATACCTCAATACAATTAGTTCTTTTTTTCTATTACTCACCACCAGGGTCCTCTTGCTTGTGTTGCATAACTCTTCCTTTAAGAAAAAAAACTGGATCTTTGTGGGTACCAGGTCTTGATATAGGTTGTGATGCTTGAGCATCTTGCCTCATGCTGTCCTTTGATATGAGGATGAGGTCCTAGTAGCTAGAAGTGAATCAGGTGATATTTTTTTTCTTTTGGATTTGAGCTAAATTTCTGGATATTTCTGAGAAATAAACATGTACCCTAGCATCAAAATAACTAAAAGACTCCTTAGCATATGATTTATCAGGAAGTATTTAGAGGCAGACTTCCCTCATCTAAAATGTTTTCATGTCCACTTACAATTTCCAAAGCATTTTTCACTGTCAGTTTTGCTCTTCTGCATGAAGATTAATATTGGAGTACCTCCCAAATGGTGAGAGGCCTTATAAGATCCCTAGGAATTAAACTCCAAAATATTTTAAACACCTAAATATCAAACACACTTGGGGAACTTGAAGGATACTCTTGAGAAACAAAGTTTAGTATCCTCCCATGAGATTTTTTACAAAAAAGCCCCTCCTTGATATCTTTTGCTGTGATGTAGCCTCCACAACAAGATATTCTACAGCTATTGATGGTTCCTGGGAGTGGACTAGAACCACAATAATCCTATTCTGTGACTATAGTGGCAATAAGTTCCCACCCAGACACCAAGGAGGACCAAGCTTTTGAGCTGCTGCTGTTTGAAAGTGATGCTCCTCAACACTGTGGGCAATGACTTTTATGTATCTCTTTCAAGTAGTGATTTTGCTTTACAATATTCACATCCCTTTCCTTCCTTTCTTGCTGGCAACTTTACTCACTTCTGCTGTTGTCCTCCATCCACACCCTTTCTTGGCTTCATATCAGTAGTGAGGCAGAACCATAAAACTGGAAAATAACATTTTTGACCTGGGAAGAGGAAATTCATTCCATCATTGGATGACAGGGTGCTTTTATAAAACTTGTCACAGCTCTCTGGGAACACTTAATTTCCTCTTTCCCATAGCTCACTGGTGGGCCTTATCATTCCAAGGATACTAACTCTTGCTACCTTCAATGTCAAGAGCCATCTGCACTGGGGAACTTCTGGCAGTTAAATTTATTATGGAAATGAGTGCAAGGTTTGGTGTCACAGATAGATGCTGAAACGAAGAGGCTAGGATGGACTGAATGTCTATTGTCTCCCTTCTTCAAAGATCAGAGGCATCTGAAATGACTTTGTGGGAAGGTAGTGTTGGCCATTTTTTCTCTGCAAAGTGACATGAAAGTGTGGGATTGGATGCCAAGTACTAAAGCAGAGATAGGAGCATGTTACCTCGCCTCTCTTCACAGCCATGTCTTCTTGTATATGCATGTGTTCACGGAGATCACAAGTCAAACTCTGATGTCAGTTTCAGGAGTTTGAGACAGAATATCTCATTGGACAGCAATTCTAGACTGTTTCTAGACTGTCAAATCAATCAAGGACCTGTCTGTCTCTGTCTCTTCACCACTGGTGCTAGGATCATTGGAACCACTCCTTGGTTTTGTTCTATATAGATTCTTTCTCCATCTCATTTCTGACTTGCATTTCAGTGTTAGCTTCTTTGGCCCACTTGCCTCTTTCACCTTTCTTCACACTCTGATTTCAGTGCTGGCTTGGAACAATTCCAAAAGATTTCTTATCTATCTACATAGATCACACCCCAAACCTGAGTTAAATATATCCAAATGTATTTCCAGCAGCCTCCGAAACTCCCTGTAGATCTATTCATGGGACGTACATTTATCAGGTGTAAATGGTGACACTGCTGGGCTCCTTGCTACAGATATTTCCAGAGCCTATTCCTCAAATAATCCCCCTTTCCCTGCCCCATATATACATCTCTGTCTCCTGCATGGAGCCCAACCCAATTCTTATCTGAATGACATGTTGCTATTTGTTTTTCCATCCCTCAATACATTCACAGCAATCTGCTTTGAGAATAATAACAGTATTGACTTTGTGCTTGTCAGGCTGGATAAGCAGTAGGGGTAGTTAGCTCACACACATATACAGACACAGACACATATTCACACACATATACACACAAATACATGTATATACATCCCTTACACATGTACACATACACACCACAACACAAACACACATAAAACACACATTCATGGACACACAGATACATATACATACAAAAACACAAAAACACATATAGACCATAAACATATGCATACAATCATACATTTATCCACACACAGAAAAACCACAAATATGCACACATAGGTACACATTCACACACATACACCACAAACACATTCACATACACATACTTACACACAAACATTTAACATAGAGAGACACACATGGATTCACAGATTGTACACACACACATTGGGAAAAGCACACACACAAAACACACATGTACACACCTGAAACATATACACACACTGACACAGACATGTACACACCACAGACACATACACACACAGATTCATATATAAAGACTCATACACACACAGGTATACAAACTCACACATACACACACACATACACACTAAACACAATGATGGCATCCAAACCAACTTCTGCCCAACAGTGACCTAGCAACAGCCAGGCATTCAGACTGGCTACTATAGCCCCTCTCTCTCTTTCTCTCTTTCTCTCTATGTGTCTCCTCTCTTCTCAACTCTCTTTCCCATGCCCTAAATGAATTCTGTCCTCTACTATATCATTCCTATAGCTAGTACCTAGGCGGAAGTAAGGTCTGTGTTTAGAAACACCACATGCTACTACGAGTGCATGTTCCTGGCTTAATAATATACATCAAATATGCATATACAAACACACTCACCGACACACACACACATACACAGAGGATATTACCTTCTTCCTCAGGGAAAGATGCAGTGGATACCTTCTGTGATGTTTGATTTATACACAACATAGAAAACTTCATGGATTTCTCATGACCTCTTCGTAATAAGCCTTCAGTTCTGCACAGACTATTGGAGATCACAGGTATAACTCAGAGGTGGAATATTGTTGTTGTAGGTTACACGTGAGGCTGTAGAGTAAGCTCCAGAAACAAAGGTAAATCAGTCAATTAACCAATGTATGTCTATGTGTGTGTCTGTATATATAAACCCTGAACAATAGGAGATAATGGCTGCTGAGAGAAGAGGAAACCTGTAAGTCTGTATTCTTCCAATGTAATATTTTTAATATTTTTATTATTTTAAATGTACATGTCATTCTACTGACTGTATCTGTTTTATAGCTTTTACTCCTCTTTTTGTGTTTTATGTACACATGTGTGTATATATACCTCTAGGTAACCAGCATGTGCATAGAAGCTGGAAATAGACCTTGGATGCTGTTCATCATTAGCCCTTGACCTTTGTTTGTAAAATGCTTCCATTAACATATATTGATTAAATCTATCAAAGAATTTTATGATGAATTTTTGATGTACTCATATGGCGTGCTTTTCTTATACTAAAATTCTGGTCCCAACTCTTGTTCTTTTCCCATGCAACTCATATTCTTTCTCCTCCATTTAGTGTTCTATGTTTATCTGTAATATCTATATTTTTAGTTTGTCTATCTTATGAAATAATAGTATAGAATTGTATAAAATAGATGCTTCTTCAAAGATATTGGTGAGAATATTTCTATTCAGATAGAAGATGCAAGGGAGTAGGCTCATAAGAATATTTACATTGGGCTAGCACAAGTTTGAAGAACATTAAAAGTGAGGAATGTATTTTATTCCTTGTATCTTGACCATCATGATAAACCCCTAGAAACAGATAAACCCCTAAACTTAGTGACCTTGGGGCTTTGTTTATTGCCTTGTTTGTTTCTGAGTACTGTTTTTTTAATCCTTGTTTGTTCCCTTTGCTAATTTGTCTCTGACCTAAAAATGATAATGTTCTTTGTGTGTACCTATAATTATAGTATAAAAGCAGATTGGAAAAAAAAATAAAGTCTCTACTAATAAAGGCTATACTCATTCAATAATTTTGTCTAATTGTCTTTTTTTTCTTGAATCTTCACTTCCTCCCACTAGATCTTGGTGGCTGATATTACTGGCACGGTCTTGGTCAAGATATATATATCTATATCTACATCTACATCTGCATCTCCATCTGCATCTACATCTACATCTACATCTACATCTACATCTACATAACTACAAGTACACCTACACCTACACCTATACCTACACCTACATCTATAATTATATCTATATCATCTATCTATCTATCATCTATCTATCTATCTATCTATCTATCTATCTATCTATCTATATCATCTATATCTATATCAATATCTATTCTATATCTATGTCTAATCTAATCTATATATAACATAATATATACTAAATTATATTACATGTATCATAAGTTATATTATATACAATATTATTTATGCTATACATAAAATATATGATATATGAAATAAAATATGAAATCTCTATGATATTCTATATTATATATGATATAAAAACATAAATCATGATATATAGAATACAATATATATAATAGATAATGCATTAAAATATATTACTTTATTACATTTATTGTGCTATATTAAATGTATTATGTATAACATTAAGTATTTAAAACATATACCTTATTAAAAATAATCCATTTACAATATAGAATTATAATTTTATAATGTAACAAACAGTATGTATGTTATATATTTTATATATATCTATATATAATTATATATTACATATAATATATTATAAAATACAATGATTATTTATAATTTATTTCTATTACTTTTTTTAAATTTTGCTCCTGACTTCTTTTTGCATAAAATTAATACCACTGTAAAGTTCATAATGACCTGTAACTTATGTCTGTTTGGTCTCTTTACTGAAGTCAGGAGGGCAAAATACTGAGCCTAAAAGATTTTTCTTATGTTTAATTTAATAAATTTTGTTAAATTTATTATTCCAGTTACCTCTGCAAGAGCTCAACATAATTTGCCAGCACAATGTAAACTGTATTGACTAACAGCTGTATTTATTATCAGCTGAGGCCTTTTCAGGCAATTCTCAACAGCTAGGCACATGCCTACTATGAGCATACCCCCAAACTCAAATCCTACATTGTGATCACCTTTCCAGTTTCTTTCTGTGTATACTTCTGATCAATGGTAGTTGAGGCGGGTGTTCTTTCTGCATCTACGTTTATCCTTGACATTATTTCTAAGTAATTATTTTATTCACCATGTTTGAATAAGGGCTGATTGATGGAGGAATGAAACTTTTTCTGGGAAGTGTTTAGAGAGTAAGTCCTTGATCTCAACATAAAAAGTAGAGATCTTGAACCAATCATAAACAGGTCTCTGATTTGGAAGAAAAAGGTGCTGAAAGGCTTCCCTTGTGCCCAGGAAGGTCTTCTGGAAAGGACAGGATGATTTCCATTTAGCTGTGAGGGGTACTAGTAACCAGAGAGCCAATGATACTTCTCTTTTACATCACTAGTTCCTTCTGTGGACATTCTGTTGCATCCTGGAGAGCCCTTACATCCTTTTTGATGTCACTTGTGTTATGGAGACATCACTGCTCTTGGGATCATTTGTAAAATCCTTGTAGTAAATAGATTGCACAGCCCATCAGACATGGTAGGAAAACTAAGCAGATGACTTACGAGAGGGAAAGAATGGCAAACAGAGAGACCAGAAAGAAAGAAGGAAGCTGCCCTTCAGTCTCAGTGTAAAGCAGCAGGAAATGGTTCTGGGAGAGGAATAAAGAGTTCTATGCAGGAAAGGGAGGCCCTCCTGAAAACGGTAGGTTTGAACTCTGTCTTCCTATGAAAAGGATCAGGAGTTAAATTACCTGGTAATTTCTAGACTTTCATCATGATCATGGTTTGTGTATATCAAGGATTCCAGTACATTGGTTGATCCCATACTCAGAGCCAGAAGAGCAAAGCTGTTGTGCAGGAAGATGTTGACATTCCTTGTTACTGGAAGGTAATTTTGAAGGACTTACAAAATAAGCCTTAGGAAGTAGTGGAAGAAGTGTGAGATCCCAAGCTCAGGACTGGATATCCCCTCTGTTAATACCAAACAAATTTTCAGATTGAGTGACTATGTGAAACTAGTTACTGGGAAAGAATTGTGCTACTGGAGAAATCCTTATGGTCTCAGGCTTTACAGGAGAATAATTCTGACCCCTTTTCCTGGTTGTTGTCTCAATTTGTATGTGTAGTTGGAATATTGTTCTTTATTGTTGTCAAAGCACTGTCATCAACAGTGGACTAGGATGGACACTGGCTCTTCCTTCCGAACTCTGGGAATCCTGTGCTGTCCCTGAGTTGACTTGATTAATCCACTGAACATGATCCATTGTATCTTTATGTGCAGTCATGGGCTTGGAGTGATCTGAGAGGAGAAGTGGGAACCTCCACACCTGCTGAGAGTTATGGACTATGTGCCTTTTCTCCTGGCTTCTCAAACCCACTGTATTTGGATGCAATACAGCCAAGTTGAATCCTGTTCAGCTTTGAATAATTCTGATTTTTCCATCTACTTTGTCATCTCATCCATGTTCCCTGGAGAGATAGAGCAAAGCAGTTTGCTGTGATATTACAAACACTTCAAAACGGAGTGAGATCTGAGATTTACAGTTGGGTCATCTCAAGTCTTACCATGTCAATCACTGATAAGGAAATGTACAGAGCCTGATCCTAGATAGTCATCCAATCAATGGGGGTTCCCTGTTCTCAGATCACTCAAGACCATATCATGTTGACTTGCAATTACCCTGAGCAACTGCACTCAACTCTGCTGTGTGTCAAACATAGCATGCAATGAACAGGATATCTTTTAATATCACAATCATCCTGTCTATGGTTTCACAAAATGATTAAGGACCATCCATTGATGTCACTCCTATGGCCACTTATACTTTGCTGACTGAGTCTCTCCCTAATTATTGCTGTGCTAGGTTTAGAATATCTTTTGTTTTTGGCTGGCATTCATAGGTGAGGTATATAGGATGTTTTCTGTATGAGATAGCATCTTGCCATGTAATCAAATATGGTAGATTTGTATGGCAGGGTAACTCCAAAGCTCAGAAGCCTATCAATTAAAGAATATTTGCACCCTTGATAGTGGTGTTGCTGGGAGCACAGATCATCCTTTTTCATTCCCCTCTGTCATGTGAGTATTTGCATGTTCAACACATAAAAGCGGTGCAAACAGTGTTGAATCTGTTATTATGTATATATTTTATTAATTATTATGATAGATTATAATATATAATATATACATATTGTATGTGTGTGTGCTTTGTATGTGTTTGTGTGTGTGTTTGTTTGTGTGTGTGTTAAAACTTCTAATTTATAATGTACATATTCATAATTTTTATACAAACTCATGACAATGTCTGATGTATAATCTATGTGATCATGACTAGATATATATTCATGATAAATTCTTGCTTTATATACTGTGTGCCAGTAACAACATACATACATATGGGAGATGCTCACTTATATCTTGAGTGCCTAGATCAACACTGATATACATTGTAGAGTCTCATTTATAACTATGTACCAATAACTACATACATACATACATACATAGACACATATATACATACAAGTTAACCTCAGTCATGACTTACGTGACCACGACTTTATACAGAAACATGGGAGTCTCATTTATAACTTGTGTGCCCATAACTATATGCATACACATGGTATAGCCTCAGTTGTAACCCACTTAACAAGAACCATATACATATAACATGGTTGAGACTCAGTTTTAACCTACACAACCATGACTACATGCATTCATATAGTACAGTCTGAATTGTAAATATATATGCCATTTATATATGATAGAGCCTTATTGATGACTTATGTGCCAATAATTACATACATACACATGGTTAAGTCTCATTTAAAACTTTGCCCACATAACTACACATATACATATGAGAGAGTCTCACTTATAACTTTCGTCCCCAGAACCACATACACGTATCTGCTAGAGTCTCAGTTATATCCTTCATGCCAATAGCTACCTACACATACGGGGTAGATGCTCATTTATAACCTACATGCCAGAACCACATACACCTACATGGTAGAGTCTCAGTTCAACCTATGTGCCCATTAACTACATACATTCTGCTCAGAATGTCGTCGTAAAGTATCCTAAATAAGACGATGGACAGAAGCTGGAGAACACCTAAAAACTCAGAGCAAAGGTTATACTAGCTTATTTATTCGTAAGTGGCTACTAAATAGTGAAATAGGATCGCATTCCTTAAACACACACAAACACTCTTCACCAACCTCCTATCTAGATCAATGTTCGGTGGGGCAGTAAGGTTTGCGAAACTTCCTTCATTTTCGATCAGACTGGAAACTCATTCAAGGGTGTAGCCTTCGGTTTCGGGGGAAACTTGGTCTGAGGTGTAGCTTTATGGACCAGCAGAAGATCAGTTTGCAATGTGGGTTTTCTCTTTCAGTAACTGATGATCAGAGTGGGAGGGGCCAAATTCTCAGAGTGAGCACATTCTCATGCGGTTCAGGGAAATAAGCAATTTTACGTGGACCAGACAATACTTTTTAAGCTACTATCAAACAATCAAGATTGAGGTGTTTGCCTTATCACTTACACACACACACACACACACACACACACACACACACACACACAACACACACACACAAAAGCACTTCCGTTTAGGCTTAGATTCCATGGTTACTTCTCAGCCAATTACATTTAAGGCATTCACATTTCAACTTTATCATACTGCACACACTCCTGCTTTGGCTCAGTTTCTATGGTTTCATTCATCTAACGATTTACATTTTGTTACTTACATTCCATTCCCTGGAGCCTCAGGGAAGCCAGAGCTAAGATTCTGGGTGTTCCTGAAGGTTCCATAAGCGTTGCAAAGTTCCGGGTTTTGTGAATATGTGGGGTCATTCCCATACCAATATCCTTCCAAAATTTTATATGTGTAGTCAGATGCATGCTCCAACGTTGTACAAAATGTGTGGAACAGACAGTGACTCCCTTTGCTAATATAGCAGGACATGGGCCTTCTCTGTTTATATTGTTCTATGAATGCTTGAATCTCAGTATTCCTATTATTCACCATGATGTGGAGAGAATCTTTGCTCCTTGATATGATATTAAATTCTTAAACTGTGTTATTATTAATTTTCTAAATATTATAGAATTCACCCTTGGTAGGTGTAACTACTGCTTCTGGTACTGTTCCTCCCATCATGCCTCCTAGGACTTTTCTGGCTATAATGCTCCATGGCAAGTCCCTGTATGGGTTTTCTGCCATATTTTTTGGGCTGCTATCTTGGTAAATTATGTTGTCTATTTCTTCATAATATAACTTAGGAAGGTTTAGGGCTTGAATGTGAATCTTCCTTATTCTAGGAGACAATATTATTTCTACTGGTAAGATTGTGTACTGTTCTACAAATGGGGCTTCTTGGATTGAAGGTGGCCCAGGTGGGGGATTTAAACATTCTTCCTGATGAATAGTGTTTTGACATGAATCTTATGCTGATTTTATTAATACTTGCATAGCGTTTTGTAATGGTGAATCCTCCTCTGTCTACCAACAAAGGATTATTTGGTGAATGGTATGTTTTGGTGCAGTCTTGAAATTATATGTTGTAAGTTTAAGATCTTATCCCATTCATCTGAGCCTGTAAATATGGGGCTTGCTTTTGGCTTCTGTGCTGTCCAATGTGACATTTGCCAATGTTGATATTGTGGGTATGGTAATATGTAACTAAAATAATATTGTAATCCTGAATTGTATATAAATCTTGATTTATTATGTTTGATTCTCCAAGTTCTCCAACACTGTATATAGCCTTTTCTTTTTTGCCTTGATGTGATATTAGTGTGATAGGTTGCTAAGGTAACAATAGCAGCCCAACACTGGTATATTACTCACTGGTATATTAATACACTGGTATATTTGTTATAGTTAAATTGGGTTTCTTGTATCTAATGTTGTTAAAACCTGTGTAGTTAAAACTAAGGAATACTATGCAGGGTACCAGACTGGGATGCCACCACAAACATGTTGGACACCATACCTTCTGGAAATGTAACTGTGATAATATTTCTTATTGAATCTCATTATGTAGAGAAAACCATTCATGTGCCATTTACTGCTCTGTCACAAATGTACCTGAGTGTTTTATATTCTTCCTTCTTATCACATGTGGTCATATAATGATGGTGGTTATAATAGATGACCTACTGCAAAAATAATGCAAAATATGTTTCTATTGGAGTGTTATACTTTCCTTTTTAAATCCAATTGTATTTTTTTATATCCCATTGATGTTATATTCCTTTTAAATATGCGTAATCCCCCAAATGGGTCCCAGTTTCTTTATGTATTTTCATATTTCCTTTATCTGTACAATTCTTGCTATATTACTTCATTGATCCCAGAGTGCCTTGAGTAAGGTGTATTCATAATCTCCATTTTCCTTAAATAGTGATAAAACTGCTTATGTATTTCCTTTTTTCCCTTAAGAAAGGTGTGTGTGGCATGTTACTCATGGATACACAATCTTTCTTATCCTGTATTTGTTCCATGTGTGGTTAGGATTTAATGTCATTCTATTACTGGTCTTATTAATAAAGAGTTTCTTCTATAGTATTTCCAGACAATGCCGGGCATTCTGTTTGTGTTTTTTTCTGTTGTACATTATTTGTTGTCCATGAATATCCCTGAGCTACAAAAAAATCATTTGTTTATTGCCTTCAGAATTGTGCATAAGTTGTTGGTGTTTTTTTCAGGTAATATCATCTGCAATGGTTGTGGTAGCATGCTGGTTAGTAGTAGTGTATGTCAATAAAGATGCATCCCCAGGGCCTTGGCTGATATTCAGTCTTCCCAAGTGGCCATTTTCTGTGTTTTTTCTTCTGTTGGCCATTTTATGTCAGGGTAATGGCTTAGCTTGTTGAAACATTGCAGGTTTGGAAAACCTGATACACAGAGCCAATTTGTTTTTCTTCTGGAGTTCTGGGCATAGGTAATGATAGAACTCCTTGGGGCAATTCCCTGTGGTTTATGTAGAGGGTATATGCCACTCTTAATTGAGTAAGGTATGGAAAATTCTTGGGTCCAGTTAATATTTAGAATGAGTTAACATGAGTTTGGTGTTGCATAAGTGAGGAACTTACTTCTACTTCTTCCCATTCGTAATACTCTAAATAATCATATACTTGTACTTCCCATGATAACATTGTAAGATTTTACAATCTGACCAATTGCTTCACTTTTCAGCCTTGTATGTATCAGGATATTGATAAATAGTTTAGGCAAAGTAGAATTTATGGCTAAATCACAATCAAAGTTGTTTTCAACCTCTACTCTAATGGTGGATTTTATAAACTTCTCTGATGTTGCGTATGTTTTGTCTGAACTTGGATGGTCTAAACCAATAGTTATTAAAGATTGCTCTAACACTAGAGGTGTTGAAGCATAATTCATTAAAGTGGCATTTTGTGCTAGCACTTTCTTATCTATTTGCATTATAACTACTTTTTGATCTTACATAAAAGTACTGTTAGGTTAATATCATGATGTAAGTTGTTTGAGGTGTTCACCGTCCTGGAACCAGTAATAATTTTAGCAGTAAGCATACTTGATTCAGAAGCTGTCTATTCTTCCATGGTATGTGGGCCATATCCTATCATCTTTCTACCATCTGGGTATTTTATATAGTGTGTCTAGATCTTAAGGTTTATAGAAGAGCCATGGTTTTTGTGGTTTGGGGGTAATAGTTAATCTCAGGGTTTTAGGTTTTATAGGCTCACTATTACTTACATATATACCAATTTCTGTATATATAACACTAAATGTCATATTACAACCTAATGCATGGCAAGCATAGCCAATGGGTGCCACATGATTAGTAAGAAACAGCACTATTCCTCCAATTGCTCCTAAAAACAAATAGCCAATACTCCAATAATAAGTGAGCATAGGCTTTGTTATAACTATGTGATCATAGCATGATATCCTATAGGACCCAATAGGCCAACCACTGGTTTAGCAGTTAGCATTTTCAATTTTTTCTTCCCACAGTATTTAACCAGTAAATGATATAGTTGGCTATCTAGCTGGCAGTGTGATGATTACTGTGTATTTGGTCACAGAAGAGCACACCAAGTTTCACTACAAAAATGATTCCCAGAAATGAAACAATACTGAGTATCACTGTCTTAACAGTGCTCCCACACTCACTCATTTGCTGTTAGTGTGATGTTAAGTTCTCCAGTTTAGTTAGTTGCAGTTCTCCTTGCTGTCTGTGGTTCACATGGTGTTTCCAGTGGCATGTGCTATAATCTCTGAGTTAGTGTGTTCTTGTGCCTGTGAATGCAAGCATAGTGTGTCATTATATTTCTGATTTGTTTTGTTTTGTTTTATCTGATTAATCTCTATTTCTGTGTGCTGAGAGCTTCTTAATTGGAGATTGTCTGTTCATTCTAGGTTTGCTATCTCGTTCAAAAGTAGCTTTCACTATGTTTTTAGTTAATAGCTATCTATATGTGCTACTAATTTTAATTTAAGTCATTGACTAAAGCTTTCAATACTCTGTGATGCTGTTGGGTTATAGGGTTATAATTCCGACATTATGTCAAGGTTTTTTTTGCCAATCTCTGTATGATTTTATCAGTAAAGAGGTTTCTTTGGTCAAGTTGTATTGGTCAGAATGTTTCATAGTCTAAGACATAACCATAATGTAAATACCATTAATTTTTGGTCTTTTTGGTATCCTTAAATAGCCATACCTTATCTTGTGAAGTTGGTATGTTGCATGGCTTCCTGCTTGTCCAAGGAATTTCTTTCTTGGCTCTATTTCTTCTATTATAATCTCTATCTGTGTATGTAAAGTTGATTTAATCCCATTTCATTTAATTTTGAGTTTTCTATGTCCTGTTTTTTCTATCATGGTAGTGATTTCTATTGTTAAGTTTACTAGCCTATCTGCTTCATTATTATACTTAGGCTGCAAGTTCTCTTTGTTTTGGTAAGCATCTACATAGTATAAATGTATCTTAATGAACTATCAATTTGTTCTATTTCTACCAAGCTTTCTTAGATCATAAATCTTTTCCATTGATCGTTCTTTCTGTTAATCTCCATGTTTCTTACCAAATTGCTATGTCAGGAGCAATAATGGGACAAGCTAATAGCTAGTAGATGAACATTATAAAACGGCCTGCCTTGTATGTAGTCTGTGCCAGGTGTACCCTTTTTCATCAGGGCTGTTCGGGATTCATTTTAGGAAAGATTCCTGCTATTAACGTGATTTTCCTCTTATTATTAAACAGCTATAACAATCACTAAGTAATATCACACACTTTGGAGCAGATCTCTGCTTATCCATGAAGATGTACTGT
Organism: Mastomys natalensis; assembly: GCA_021653895.1. NCBI lineage: Eukaryota > Metazoa > Chordata > Mammalia > Rodentia > Muridae > Mastomys > Mastomys natalensis. The sequence goes on along the minus strand of JAJTUV010002699.1, from coordinate 20,620 downwards.
CTTGTAATGATGCTATATAGACAAATAGATGACTTCTTAAGTTTTAATGATGATCCTATAAAAATTCTTAAAATTATATCAGTGATTATTACAGTCTTATATTGTGACTGCTATTAGGTCTTTCGTGATAGTCAAAACTACAAGGAGAACTCTGACAGTTTCTCAAGTGTCACCAGTTAATTGTTCTTAGAAAGGGTAATTTTATTTATAATTTCAGTTTTTTATTATATATTAGATTTGTTTACTTTCAAAAGTTATCCCCGTTTTCCAGTTTCCCTTCTGTAAACCATTTATCCTACATCTCATTTACCTTGCTTCTCTGATTGTACTCATCCACACTCCTACACAGTCCTGCCTACCATAACCATAGTAGGTAGTCCAGTCCTTGCAATCATCTACACTAGGGCATCAAGCATTCACAGGGCAAAGGTAATCCCTTCCCATTGATGCAAAATAAGACCCCTCAGTTCCTTCAGTCCTTCTCTTAACTTGGTGTTCCTGTTTTAAGTTCAGTGGTTGGGGGTCAGCATCCACATCTGTATTGGTCAGAATCTGACTGAGCCTCTAAGGAAACAGCTGTATCAGGGGCACCTGTTAGCAAGCACTTCTTAGCATCTGCAATAGTGTCTGTGTTTGATATCTGCCTGTGGGATTGATCTCCAGTCTCTGGATCATCTTTCCTTCGGTCTCTGTTATACTCTTTTCACCTGTATTTCCTTTATACAGAAACAACTCTTGGTTGAAATTTTTGTAATAGGTAGATGGCCCCATTACTCAATATGGGTCTATGTCTAACACCTCTATTGAGTCTGAACAAGTTCTCTCTCCACTTTGTGTGATATTTCAGCTAATGCCATCTCTGTTGGGTCTCTGGAGTCTCTACCTTTCCTGGAATTTGAGACTTTCTGATGCTATACCCAGTTCTTCATTCTTTATTGCTACCCACATATGTTCAATTTTGTCACCTTCTATAAGTCTCCTACATTTCCTAGTGTAACTGATTCTTCCCTTCTTTTTTCTCCCCCTCTGCTCTTCTTCCTAAGTCCCTCCTATCCTCTACTTACCTTAAATATTTCCCCACTACTAAGTAAGACTGAAGCATCCATTCTTTGTTGATCCATCATCTTGAGCTTCATGTGTTTTGTGACATGTATTAAGGGTTTCCCAAATTCTTTGCATAATATCCAAATATCAGTGAGTACATACCATCTGTGTATATTTGTGACTTATGATATTTTCTAGATTCATCCATTTGACAGCAAATTTCATGAAGTCACTGTTTTTAATAGTTGAGTATTATTCCATTATGTAAATGTTGAACTTTTTGTATTCATTCCACTGTTGAGGGGCATCTCGACTGTTTCCTTCTTCTGGATATTATGAATATGGCTGCTTTGAACATAGTGGATCATGTGTCCTTATTACATATTGAAGCACCTTTTGGGTTTATGCCCAAGAGTGCTTATAACTGGGTCCTCAGATATTACTATGTTCAATTTTCTGAGGAAGTACCACACTGATTTCCAGAATGGTTGTAAGTGCTTGAAATCCTATCAGCAATGGATGAGTTCCTATTTCTCCACATTCTCACCAACATTTGTTGTCATCTGAGTTTTTGATCTTAGCATTCTGACTAGTGTGAGATGGAATCTCTGGGTTGTTTTGATGTGCATTTGCCTGATGACTAAAGATGTTGAACAATTCATTTAGAGTTTCTCAGCCATGGGAAATTTCCTCATTTGAGAGTTTTCTGTTAGTGTTTTTTTCTCAGTTTTTTAATAGTCTTACTTTGTTTTCTACATCTAACTTCTTGAGTTATTTTTTATATATTGGATATTAACCCTTTATTAGATTTATTCTGCAGTTTTGTCCTTTTGATAATATCCTTTGTCTTACAAAAGCTCTGAAATTTTTTGAGTTCTCGTTTGTTGATTCTTGTTCTTAGAGCTTGATCTTAAGAAATTTTCCTCTGTGCCCATGTGTTCAAGGCTATTCTCCATATTCTCTTCTATTACAATCATTGTATCACATTTTATGTGGAGATCTTTGATCCACTTGGACTTGAGCTTTGTACAAGAAGATGAGAATTATTTTATATTCTTTTACATGTTAATCTCCAGTTGAACAATGATCATTTGTTTAAAATGCTGTCTTTGTTTCACAGGATGGTTTTAGCTTCTTTGTCAAGACCAAGTGAGCACAAGAATGTGGATGCATTTCTGGGTCTTCAATTCTATTCCTTTGATCTCCTTGCCTGTCTCAGTACAAATACCATGCAGTTTTTACCACTATTGCTGAGTAATATATTTTAAGGTGAGGGACAATGATTCCCACTGAAGTTCTTTTTTACATTTTTGTTTTGTTTGTTTGTTTGTTTTGTATCATTTTCTTTTGTCAAATGAATTTGAGAATTGCTCTTTCTAAGTCATAAAGAATTGAGTTGGGATATTGATAGGCATTGCATTTTGTAGATTGCTTTTTGTAAGATGGCCATTTTTATTATATTAATCGTGCCAGTCCACAAATATGGGAGATTTTTTTCACCTTCTGCAATTGTATTTAATTTTTTTTTTTTTGAAACTTGAAGTTCTTGTCATACAAACCTTTTACTTGTTTGGTTAGAGTCATACCAAAATATTTTCTATTATTTGTGACTATTGTCAAGATTTTTATTATCCTAATTTCTTTCTCAGCCTGTTGATTCTTTGAGTAGAAGAAGTTTACTGATATGTTTTAGTTAATATTATATTCACCCACATGGCTGATATTGTTTATCATGTTTATTAGTTTTCCCATAGAATTTTTGGGTCACTTAATTATACAATCTTATTATTTTCAAATAGTGATATTTTGACTTCTTCCTTTCCAATTTGTCTAAGTTTGACCTTGTTTTACTCTCTAATTACTCTAAGTAGAACTTCAAGTAGTATATAAAATAGACAGGGAGAGAGTGGTCTGTTATGGGTAGCCCCAGCCTTGTATTTTGATCCTACTTTCCAGTGAATAGCCCCATCCTTGTATTTTGATACGAGTTCCACTTTCCAGGGAGGGGCTGCAGAAGATGATTGAATCTGTATACAGGTGACGTCTTGTGAACCTTCTGTCCAATTAAATTTGTAAAATAAAGGCTAGAGCCAGTGATTGAGCAGTAGAAGGGGAGTCAGAGAAAAGGGCTGAGGGAGGAGAAAAGAAGACAAATTTGATTTAAGAGGCAGTAGATAGAAGTAGGAGGCAGAAGGAAGTTGATGGGAGAAGGAAGTTGACGGGGGAAGAGAGTCGATGGAGGAAGGTGAAGGAGTAGGAAGCCAAGAACAGAGAAGCTGGAGGTAGAAGGACAAGGACGTGGCCTGGATAAACCTCAAATTATAAGGGATCTCATAACTGGGGAGTAGAGTAGAGTAATTGTAAATCTGCCCAATCTAGGTGTGCAATTTATACCATAATTATTGACTTGTGTTTTCCTTGACTGGTCTTAATTGGGTTGGAGATTTACAGTAACAGTGGGCCAGTCTTGTTTAGTCCCTGATTTTAGAGGGATTGCTTCAAGTTTCTCTCCATTTAGTTTAATATTGGCTACTGGTTAGGTTTATATTTCTTTTACTCTGTTATGGTTTGGAACATGAATTCCTGATCTTTCCAAGACTTTTAACACGAAGGGATGTCGATTTTGAAATTTTTTTTCTAACATCTGATGAAATTATCATATGTTCTTGTTCTATGACTTATTTTTGTAGTAGGTTAGGTTAACATAATCCTGTATGCTGATCCATCCCTGCATCCCTGGTATGAATCAGGAATGATAACTTTGATGTGTTCTCGCATGTGGTTTGAGAGAATTTTATTAGTATTATTGCTTCCATAATGATGACATTCCTAGTAGCTAGAAATGAATCAAGGTTCTTTATTAGAGCTAAACTTCTGGGTATTTATGATACACAGACATTTATACAAGCATCCTAATCACTATAAGAACTACTGAGCATGTGACTTACTAGGTGATATATAGAGGTAGACTTTCCTCACCTAAATTATTTTTCATGTCACTTTCTATTTCCAAAGCACTGTTAAATGCTTTACCCTGTCCATTCCACTTTTCTGCCCTGTTGGGAGCAATTTTGCTTATACAGTAATGGCCTAAATAAGCCATTAGACTAAATCAACCATGAGCCTAAGTCAGCCGTGGGCTTAAGTCAGTCAAACATGCCTACTGACACAAAAGTTTGGTCTTTGTGGAAAAATCACTTACCTTAGAACAGATATCTATAGATATTGTAGACAGGTACCCTGGTGGAAAGTTCCAGCCTAGATAAGAACAAATGAACAATAGATCTTATGGACAGGTACTTTTGGTGTGAAAATACTAACTTAGATAAAAACAATTAAATAATAGAGCTTATGGACAGGTACATAGTGACCTGTTCTGCCCCGATTCTTCTGTGTACTTTTCACACAGCCAATATCTTGTTCTGAAAGACATATGAGAACACCTGCATTCCCCAGAAACAAAGAAGACCCTGTGTCACCTCCTTCCCCACATCCTTTCTCTATGTGTATATAATCTCCATGTGAAAAAAAAAATGAAAATTATGATTTGATCAGACTCAGGACAAGCTGTCATTTTTTGCATTCCCTTGTCCATCAGTTTTCTCTTCCATGTCCTCTGCATCCTAGTTCAATGCCTGTGAGTCTGGGACATTCTGGTACCTCGAACAGGGACTTCAGAGTTTGAGGAGAAGAGAACACCTGCTTTGCAGAGACGGTTAGAACTACCAGTTTCTTCAGGATCACTGACGGTGATGGCCAAGGATGACTGGGTCACTTCCCATTACGGAGCACATCTTAGAGTGACTCCGAGAGGCACTTTGAGTGATCAATTATGCATTTCTCAGGGCACTCAAAAGATGAGTCCTGAGGTGCTTGAGAGCACTTCACATTCAGAAGGATGCTACAATCCAACACCCTGTGAGACAGTCCACATGTGAGAATCAAGAGGGGCCAGAACTTGATGAAAAGGGATGGGACAGGCATTTTCTAAACAGTCACTCAGAGAGTACCTCAGGACGCAAGGAACTAGGGTTAAGAGAAAAGAATTTAGAGAAATTTTTAGATTTTGTAACAGAAATTAGTCCATGGTTGCCCCAGGTGGGAACTATTGATCAAAAATGTTGGCGCCACATTGATGAATGTATTAGAAATTATTTTGAAACATTTGGACCTGCAAAAATGTCTGTTACAGTTTTTAGCTATTGGTCCCTTATTGATGATATTCTTAGAAACACCTCAGCATGGCCAGATCTCTGTTACTTGATCTCCCTAGGAGAGCAGTCCCTTAAAGCATTCACCTCCGATTTTCATTCTGCTAACCTAGCAGCTTGTACACTGCTTCTGTCTCCTTTAAGAGAGGAACCTTTATTTGCCTTGCCTTCAGCGGCTGATGGTGCCTTGTATAGGTTCACTCCCTTGTCAATTCTTATTTACCTGAAAGCCAACCTTCCCCCCATCGAAAAGCTTTCTCCAAAACCTCCAGATAACAAGCCTACAGGAAGTCTTTATCCCTCTTTGCATGCCCTTGAGGATGCTGGAGATCTGCCTCTGCCCACAGATGAAGTAAATGTCAATGGAGAAGCAGTCCATTATGAATCAGATTGCCATTATGATCTACCCAATGCAGTCACTATTGCCCAGTCTTCCTGTACAACACATGCTGCCATTCTCCCACCATTTTTTCTGCTCCCACATTATGCAACATTATTTGACCCATTTGCCACGTCCGATGCCCAACATCTGCTGTTACAATGTAACATCCCTGTGCCAAATGATACAGAGCCAACAGAAACAGATGGAGCTTGTCCGAGCTCTTCAACATTTAAAGACTAAATTGCATGGTTTAGCACTGCCCTCTATAGCATCCAAAAAAGTGCCTTTGGCTCCTTTAACTAGCAGTGACTTTTGAGGTGCAGAGAGCTCTGAATATCCCTCCCAGTTCACTGCACTATGGACCAGGGCACAGTTGCACCAGACCTCCATTAAAACTAGAGAGCTCTCACAACCCATTCCAGCTGTGCAAATTAGAGACAACTTGGCATTGTGGGAATCAGGAGTGGCAGAAACAGCAAAAGAAATTGAAATGAAAAACCACTTGCACTTTCTTTCTCCCTGGGCAGGAGAATCCTGCTCGCCAGGCTAGGCTCAGATGGCTGTTCCCTAGGTTCAGCATAATAATCCATTGGGATGACGTTTGCTGTTGTAGCCAGACCACTCAGCCGCAGTTCTTGTTATATTACAGCCAAGTCGTAATCAATAGTACACAGATGCCATTCCCACCATATCACATCTGTTGGCTCACTCCTAACTGCCAAGTCATTCAGGAAATTTTCTGAGGAGACGGCCTCCAGCCCCCACCACCAAGTCCAGCACCAAGAACTAGGTTCTTTGTACAATAGATTGCTCAATACACATCTAGGTCATTGTTAAAATGTCTGCTATCTTAAAAAAAAATTCTTTGATTTCATTAGTGTTGTTTTTCCCAAGAGGGTATTATTGATAAGAAAATGCTATATACTTCATACAGAGGAGATAAAAAATTAAACTTCAAAAATAAGAGAGAGAAAGGGCTAAAGTAATTGCTCAATCTCAGGCACATAAATAAAATAAATAAATAAATAAATAAATAAATAAATAAATAAATAAAATAAATCAATAAATAAAGTAAATAAAAGAAAAAGAAAAGTTTATTACAAAGCCCTCTTGGGAGTAAAAGAGAATCAGGGGAATCCCTGTTCTCTCTGATTCCTACTGGAGAGATTCTGGTTTCTGCTTTTTTTTTTTTTTATTGTGTCTTTGGTGCACCAATCTGTCTGTCTGTCAATTGTCTAGCTCTGTTTCTTTCTTTTTCTATTGTGTCTTTGGTGCACCAATCTGTCTGTCTGTCAATTGTCTAGCTCTGTTTCTTTGTTTGAATGACTGTTGTTCTATGTTTCATGTTCAAAAGAAAAACTGGGTAAAACTGCTTGCTCTCACACTTCAATTTAGTTTTAAAACCTGCTTGAAAAACAAAATGTTTGAATTTATGCAACAGAGGCAGACAAATGAATTGCCCTGCTCTGTGACTTGAATTAGAGAACAAAAAAGAACCCTGTCAAGAGGTACTTGTTTCTTTAAGAAACTTTTGGAAGGGGGCCAACAGGTTTTTTGTTTTCTATAGTAAAGGAATTGATAGCAGTTTTTCTGGTTTGACAAGTAATAGGATACTTCTTTTTCTTAAAATTGCAGATAAAAAAGGTAAGAAAAATTAGTTTGGATAAAAACTATAAGATTTGGATTTATTTTTATTCTAGATTGGTTTTAAAAATATAAGGATCCTCTATATCTTCTGAGTATATATTATAGGGTATGATTTCAAATTTATAATTTTGGTAACAAAAAGCTAGATTAAAAGTGGTAATTAAGAGGTAGAGTCATTCAAAAACTAGATGTAAAAAAATGGATCTCAATAAGAGCTTTATCTGGGATCAAACAAGTTCCTGATGAACACTTTCTTTTGTAACACAATTGGCTTATTATTTGAACCCTTGAAAGGAAAGGAGTTTTGATACAAACCTTTTCTCTCATATCACAAGCTTTAAAATTTTAGAGAGTGCTGTTGCTCTAAAAAAAAAACAGCATTCAAAGACAATATTAATTCAATATTTGAGATATTACTTATATTTCTAAATAAATTGTGAAACAGAAAATTCAAATAAGAAAAGATAGTTTATCTTAAGCTCAACACAAAAGGGCTTAAGTCTGTGTTAAATGTTCTTCAGAGAAATATAAACCCTAATTTTACTCTACAATTAAATGATTAAAGAAGAATAATTTAGCAATAAGTATAGCAAGCCGTTATTAACAGATTTTATCAAACAACTGATTAGTTGTTTTTTTGCATGTTTCATAATAGTCTTTGATAAAAGTGAATATTAATATAGATCTATATTTCTTTATTTCCAAAGAATGTATTAACAACCTGTTTTGATGCTGTTGTTGTGTTTATATAAAATTATAGGTTAAGACTACAAAGGTATTTTTAGAAAGAACTTAATGAAATATTTTTAATCCAAATAATAATAATATTGGTTATTAAAGAATACTGATATATGACTTATAGCATGATCAATTTGTTACAGTTTTCTCCCTACACATGCTTTTGTATTATATATATATCTCCCATAAAAGGTGTGTTTATTAATAAACAGCTCATCAAATGGGAAGACAACATATATAATTAGATTACATATTTACTCTTTTGAGTTCCCCACTGCTTCACTAGAGATAATTGAACTATATGTTGTATTCATTATTTAAAAATGCCAAAAAATTAAGCTTTCAATTTTTATACTCATACCCAGTATATAGCTCATGGTTTATAATTGCTTATAATTGTTCCTTTTTTAGATAATGCTAATTTTTAAATTTTACAAATACAGCTTAATTAAAGAAACTTATTTTCACTTAATTTTATAAGACTTTAAGACTTTAAGCTAGATTGCCTGGACCCCTACCCCCCCAAAAAATGCCATAACAAATGTGCATATCAGATAAATTACAGACCCTACAAAAACAATTGGCCATACAATGTTATTCTTTACATTGAGTTTGATGTATTATAAATGTTTTTTATTTGGGTTGCTGTGCCACTGTAGCTGACTTTACTTTTGTCGGTTTTTTTGAGGCTAGAAACTGCAGTTTCTGACTCTTAACACCTCATTCTAAAAACAGCCAAAGATTAAGTAAACAGCTTTTGTTTTATCTTAACAAAAATTGCTGGGTTCTAACTTATGCCTCCTCGTCAGAAGCCACTTTAAAAAGTTATTGTAGAGTTTATTATTAAATATAAAAAAAATTAATGAAAGTTATTTTATAAAATGTAGTAATAATACTTCTATTTTATTTGAGAAAAGGAAAAAAAAAAGGTTCATTTTATATCCTATCCTAAGTGGGAAAAGGCAAAGAGTTTTGCATTATCTCTCCATTATATTTGCCTTTTATCATTTTGTCCTCAGCATGCATATATTTTTTGACAATATTTATTTTCTGTCCCAAGACCAATAATAAATTGTTTCCCTTCTAATGACTTTTTTAACAAATTGTTTTATTTATTTATTTATTTTTATTTTTTGAGTTATGTTTAAAAAAATTCAGAACCACAATAAGCTCCTTCACAAAGAAAATAATATTGAAATAGTGAAATCAAGTGTAAACCCAACAAAAATATATAAATTATAGTCCAGTATCCCTCATGAGTATACATACAAAAATTCTCAATGAAGTAGTTGCAAACTGAATACAAGAGATATAAAAAAATAATATTCGATGAATAACTGAACAACTGTTTATGTTTTGGGATAGCCCCCACTCCAGATGTTTGAGACCTACATGAAAACCAAGCTGCACATTTACAACACATGTGCAGGGAGGCCTAGGTTCAGCCCATGGAGGTAGATCTGTGTAGACTAGGTATGCTCCACGGTTGGTGATTCAGTCTCTGAGAGCTCCAAGGGTTCAGGTTCCTTTACTCTATTGATCTTCCTGTGCAGTTCCTATCTCCTTAGGGCCCACAATCCTTCCACCTATTCTTCTATAAGAGTCCTCAAGCTCCATCCACTGTTTGGCTCTGGATGTCTGTATCTCTCTGAGTCAGCTGCTGGTTAGAGCCTCTCAGAGAACAGCTTGCCCCTGTCTGTTCTCAGGCTGGAGGTTTAGATTCTGGGGGCTCTGGTTGAATCTTTTGATACTCATTCTAAAAAGGACAAAAGCACCCTCATTTTGGTCTTCCTCCTTCTTCTTGAGTTTCATGAGTTTTATGCGTTGCATCTTAGGTATTGTGTATTTTGGGGCTAATATCCGCTTATCAGTGAGTGCATACCATGTGTGTTCTTTTGTGATTGGGTCGTCTCACGCAGGATGATATTTTCTAGCTCCATCCATTTGTCTAAGAATTTCATGAGCTCATTATTTTTAATAGCTGAGTAGTACTCCATTGTGTAAATGTACCACATTTTCTGTATCCATTCTTCTGTTGAAGGACATCTGGGTTCTTTCCAGCTTCTGGCTATTATAAATAAGGCCGCTATAAACATAGTGGAGCATGTGGCCCTGTTGCATGTTGAAATATCTTCTGGGTATATACCCAGGAGGGGTATAGCTGGGTCCTCAGGTAACACCATGTTCACTTGATATTCGACAAAGGAGCTCAAACTATCTAGTGGAAAAAAGACAGCATTTTCAACAAATGGTGCTGGTCCAACTGGAGGTCAACTTGTAGATGAATGCAAATTGATCCATACTTATCTCCTTGTACAAAGCTCAATTCCAAGTGGATCAAGGACCTCCACATAAAACTAGCTACACTGAAACTAATAGAAGAGAAAATAGGGAAAAGCCTTGATCATATGGGCACAGGGGAAAAGTTCCTGAACAGAACACCAATGGCGTATGCTCTAAGATCAAGAATTGACAAATAGGATCTCATAAAACTGCAAAGCTTCTGTAAAGCAAAGAATACGGTCAACAGGACAAAGCGGGAACCAACAGACTGGGAAAAGATCTTCACCAACCTTACATCTGATAGAGGGCTAATATCCAAGGTATACAAAGAACTGAAGAAACTAGATTCCAGACCATCAAATAACCCTATTAAAAAATGGGGTAGAGAGTTGAACAAAGAACTCTCAACTGAGGAAACTCGAATGATTGAGAAACATCTAAAGAAGTGCTCAGCATCCCTAGTCATCAGGGAAATGCAAATGAAAACAACACTGAGATTCCACCTCACACCAGTCAGATTGGCTAAGATCCAAAACACAGGTGACAGCAGATGTTGGCGAGGATGTGGAAAAAGAGGAACACTCCTCCATTTTTGGTGGGATTGCAAGCTGGTACAACCACTATGGAAAGCAGTCTGGCGATACCTCAGAAACTAATTGTTTTAAAACCTCTAAAAATGTACTTGGAGTGAAAAAAAGTCTGATTATTGTCTAAGAACATTCAATGATGATACTTATGAGACTGACAGAGTTCTTATTACTACTTTGCCTATGCCTAGTAACAGTCTCGTTATAAAAGAGATTAATAATCATAGAAATAATTCTACATTTTTTTATAAGATAATCATTAAGACTTAAAAAGTCATCTGTTTATATAAACATCACCACAGGATAGCACATCTTTGTAGATTTACAGAGATCTGCTCCAAAGGAGTGTGCTATTGTTTAGTGATTATTACATATGTTTAATAATAATAATAGCCTTAGATAATAATTTCATGTTGCTAGAGCGTGTGTAAGTCCAATTATAAAATTTGATTTTAGTGTCCTCAATTTTTTCATAATGATGGTAATACCTGAGAAGTAATACCTGATATATTATGATAAGTGTATATTACTCGATTTTGATTTTAGAAAATTAAAATATGTATATGTGATTTGACACCTTATTAGGCTTTCTATTTACAATTATTTTAACAGGAGAAACAATTAGAAATGTAATTAATTTTTGTCCACATTATCTTTCTATGCCTTTGTTCCATACCAGATCAAGATAGATAAAACTTGCTATTACAGTAAAAGTTTTGAGATGTTTTCTTCACAACTTAATATTACTCAAATTACTAGGATTCCTTAAAATCTTCAAAGATAAGGTATTATAAAACAGATACTATGAAATTTTAAAATAATATCTTCAAAACACACTGAGTATTGCAGGAGCAGCTACTGGTGCTTCTAGACTAGTTTTACAAAACCTCTGAAAACTTGAGTTTAAAAAACAAAAGAGGGGGAGCTATACACTCAGAAGGAGTCTTCCAGAAAGAGTCTTCATCATGCCTTGTTCATTCTCTACTTTATAAATCTGCATGCTCATGAAAAATCTGCTGTTGATTGCCTCTGGCATCCTGAGGACAATGAAACTATGTCACAGTTAGATGGAAGGACCCTCTTAATTTTAAATGAAATAGCCGGGGCGTAGTTCTTATATGGGACCAAAGATTGATACCAAAGAAGGTACAACTAAATGGCTGCTAGAATCATTAATAAAAAATAATAATAAAAGAAAAAGATACCCCCGCACAGCCAGGCCCAATTATAAATAAGATGAATAAAAATTGATATCCAGGGAAGAGATATTTCCTGGAGAATTCCCTTCTTTTTCCTTTCCAGGTAAAAATGAATCACCCATAATGTTTGCTGTTGGAGGTTCTAATCCTGATGCTGGCCTCAGGACTTATACTACTCAGACCTTCAATTGGCCATTGACAAGGATATTGAACAGCTGGAGATTGACATCACTTATCTGGAGAAACCTCTTTTGTTGCTCTCTGAAATGGTCCTCCAAAAATACAAAGGACTTTATTGGATGTGATTTAATCTTTTACAACAGAAAAGACTGTGTGCACCTCTTAAAGGAGAATGTTTCTTTTACATAGACAAGACAGAGATGGTTAAAGAGAGCATAAGAAAGAAAGATGAGAGATAGTAGAAAACTTGGTTTTCAATCTCTGCATGAGTGTCAACCATATTTCCTTCCATTTTGGGATGGTTAGTTGGGTTACTTTTCCTTATTTCTTTTTGTCCCTGGGCCTTAAATAGGCTTATTAATTTTATGAAACAACAGATAGATAATTTGGCAGCAATACCTAATCAGATACATTATCATAAGTTAGTTATAAAGGACCATGAGACTCAAGAAGAGACTGATGCTCCATCCAGTGTGTTCCCAAAAACCCATCTCCACCTAACCTAAAAGAGGGAACTTCTAGCCTTGAACTAAGCAGAGGGGCCACCCAGAACACCTTTGACTGGTGATACAAAATCTTGCTTAGGCTATGAGGCAAAGCACTGCAAGGGAATATAAAGTAAAAATTAAAAATATCTTTCTGAGTTCTCTGAGTGACAGGCCTGACTGCATAGGGATTGATATCCATAGTGTCTCCTCTCCAGGAAAAAGACATTGGGACAGGTATGGTCCCATGCTTCACTGGACAACAACAGCTGACCAGAGCCATCAAATGTCCCTCTTAATTACACTTTGTCAGGCCTCTATCCCATCCTTGGCAAAATGAGAATCTCCACAGTTCCACTATATTGAGAGAAGGGAAGAGATGTTGGAAGCAAACATGCTTATACATTAATGGTCTAAGTCAGCCATAGGCCTAAGTTAGACATGGGCCTAAATCAGCCATAGGCATAAGTAATCCAAACATGTCTGCAGGCACAAAGATTTGATATCTGTGGAAAAAGCACTAACCCTAGAAAAGATACCTATAGATATTGTAGACAGGGAGCCCTGTTGGAAAGTACCAATTTAGATAAGCTTTGGTTGGAAAGTATTAACTTAGATAAAAACAAATGAATAATAGAGCTTATGGACAGGTAGTTAGTGACCTGTTTTGCCTTGCTTTTTCCTTGAACTTTTCACCCAGCCAATATCTTGTTCTGGAAGACATCTGTACTCCCCCTGAGAACACCTGTATTCCCCAGAAACAAAGAAGTCCCTGCATCATACTCCTACCCACATACTGCTTTTATGTGTACATAATCCCTGTGTGAAAAAAAAATCAAAATAACTGTTTGATCAGACTCTAGACAAGCCATCATTGTTTGTGTACTCCTGTCTCCCAGTTTTCTCTTCCAGGTCCTCCAGATCCTAGTTCACTGCCCCGTGGGACTGTGGCACTTCACCAAAGGTTAATATTGGAGTAGTTCCTAACTCATGATAGGCCTTTTAAGATCCCTACAAATTAACTCCACATGGACCTTACACCTAAATGTCAAAGCTATTATCAGAATTTGAAGGATACTCTTGAGAAACTGAGTTTAGTATCCTCCCACAATATTTCTACATAAAGGCCCCTGTTGTATGTTTTGCTTATATGTATTATCCACAGTGAAGTTATTCTGAGGCTACTGATGGTTCCTGGTAGTGGCTAGAACTACAATCATCCTCTCCAGTGACTACAGCAGGACATCAGTTCACAGCCACAATCAGTGAGGACCAAGAATTTCAACTCCTGATGCTGAACCTCATGCTCCTCAAAACTTTGGTCAGAGACTTTGTGCCACCCACATCATGAATTTTGATATCTTCTGGGTTCTCCTTGAAACACTTTACAGACTTAATATACTTTTCTGGGAATAACTCACTCATTCCTTCTCACTTGTAGGTGGTCATAGAAATGTAGAGTGGCTTGAGAGACTTAAGTGACAGGATCTTTCTAAGGAACAAATTGGACTGAAGGAACAGAGCAACTGAGTTCTGAAACAGGCATTTCAGTGAGCTCCACATTTCTTCCATATCTGCAGAGCTTTTCATTTCAGAAGTAAATGGCTTTGTCCAAAGAGCCAACCTACCTGTCTTCCTCCCCTCAATGGAAGAATCACTGCTCCAGCTCCCTCTGCCCAACTTCAAGTCCCTCCACCTTGGGTGCCTAGTGCCTGTGCTCACCATGTCAAGAGGATTGACCTAACTCTATTTCTAGGACATAGGTGCAGGAATAATTAGAGTACATCACATTGAATCATTATTTACATTCCACTCACCTACAAAAGTGTACATGCAACACAATGTCTAGAAAAGAAACAAACAACAAATAATCAAACAAACAAAAAACAAAAACACTGCCTCTTCACTTAATTTGCAGTCTACCTGGAGACCTTAATTGGCCAGTGAACCTTTAATGAATTATATATGTACATCAATTAAGATTAGATTGTGCTGAAAAGACACAGCTTTGTGGTCCTTAGGTTATGCCTCCAGTCTAGGTTAAAAGTTTATCCTTCTTACAAAGGAGGCTTCAATAGTTTTCCGTATGATAAAAGCATATTCAACCTTCCCCATTTTGCAAAAAGTTGGCTTGCACCATCTCCTGCTGCCAAAGTAATATCAAAATGTTCAACTACTCTGCAGGTGAATCCCATGCCATCTATATCTGTTCGAAAGATCTTGCAATGTTCCACAAAGGTCTAAGGGACTGTGGAAAGTTGTCAATCCACCTAAGGGCATGATGGGCATTCCATGTCATCCCAAAAGGCTCAAGGGACTTCTCTGTCCACCCGAAAGTTTCTAGTATTTTCACCATCTGACTCAGCTCTTTAGGGAATTTCTCTTCTCTCTCAAGAGCTCCAGAACATTTTTCCTCTTCTCAAAGTGATTTGTCACTTTGCAAATAAGACTTCAGAGCTACACAACCTTCGCTATATTTCTAAGGGTCTAAGAGAAATTCCATATCAATTTAAATTGTCTAGAAAGTGTGCCACTAGCCCAAAGGTATGCAAAAACTTCCTTTACAAAAGTATCTAAAATTTTCTGCCTCCATCATTCTTCCTGGAGAACATTTACCATCTGCCCTAGGATTCCCAGGACCATCAACATATAAGAAGAGGTATCTAGAAACTTTACCAGCTGTACCAAGATCTTCAAGATGTTCAGCATCCTCCCCAGAAGCTCTGTGTGCCCAGGGAACTATAAAACCTTTGCAATCTGGCCAAATAATTCAGAAAGGTTTTCCATATTCAAAAAGATATTGAGGATATTTTTTCCCAAACCCTGGAGTTTTGGAATTTTCATTAGCAAAAGGGCTTTGAGGACATTTACTCCATGCTCAGGAGCCTGTTGAACCATCTTCACCCTAACCTGCATTTCCAGGCACTTTTATATCTTTACAAAGGCTTCTGGATCTTTCCACATTTACCTAGCGTATAGCTGCTATTTCATGAAATACCCAAGGGGCTCTAACACCTTTGTTTATTCCCAAGCAATATGAAAACATGTCAGTGAAGATATGCTAGAACTTTTGCCACCTAGACAAGTAGAACTAGCATTTACTTCTTCGGCTCTTGGGGATCCTGGATCCTTACCACTGGATCCAGAGTTTCTGGTCCTATTTTTTTTCTATTTTTTCAGGAGACTCCATCACATTTGCAATATGTTCATGGAGGTTTTACTTATATCATTATGGCTCAATATGTTCATGGAGTTTATACTTATATCATTATGGCTCAAAGTCTCACTAAATATAATGCTACCTACCCAATGGCAATAGGGAAGCCCTTTATCATCTGAAGAAAGTGTAATACCTTTGTACTGTGCCAAAGTGATTTAGGACAGTCTCTATCAGCAAATCAGTCACTAGAAATCTTCACATCTACACAGGAAACTCTAAGACATTCTCAGTCTTGATCACATGATATTGTACTTTCCCTTTCTTTTCATGGACCAAAGGACCCTTGCAATCCGTGTATGTGTATATACAGACATATACACATTCTCAGAGATTTCCAGGTCATTTGAAGATTGTCTCAGGTTTCCAAGAAATATGCTGCCTGATCAGGATCCTGTGTTCATTTCTTTTTCTGCTCAAGGAAATTTCATGCATTGTCATATTCTCAAGGAGCTGATTGATTTTCTCTGTCAGCCCATGAAGCTCTAAAACTGTCCACCATAGAACAAGGGACTCTACAACATTTGAAACCAGTGGAAATGTCTCTGATGAACCTGTTTTCTTTCAAAGGGGCTGTAAGCCATTTTTCATTTTCCAAGTTAATTTAGGACATTTGCAACCTAGGGCAGGGAATTGGAAATATTCTGTGAGTAAACAGGGGTGTTAGAAAATTTGTCATCTACCTAAATGTCTCATAAAACTTTACCATCTAACTCTAAGACTTTAGAAAGTTCTCCAGGCACAAGGGTCTATAATCCTCCATGAACACTTGACGATAATCTATTAACCAAAGAGTCTGAAGAACTTGTTTTTTCTGCCACAGGGTCTCTGCATCATTCATAATCTATCCAAGAGGCTCCAGAATGCTTGGCAACAGCACTAGAGAATTTGAAACCTTGACAGTCTGACAAGGAGAGAATCAGAACTTTGACACTTTCACAAACTCTTGTGGAATCTTCTCCAAGTATGTCCAGAACATCAACATCTTTGAATTTAGCTTCAGGGCATACAGGATGTTTCTCCTTATCTCATGAGACACCAGAATATTCACCATCCACTGTATGCTAAAGAGATTGTGAAGTCTTCCTCTGCAACATGAACATAAGTATCTAAGGACTTTTCCCAGAAGACATTAAAAAACTCATTACCATGATGATGAGGAATAAAATTATTCCTAGGACAAAAAGGGCTAACATGAGCCAGATATATATGCCATTCTTGAAGCTTAACCCACATAGAAATATGGACCTCAGCCAATGGGTAATTTTTTTAGCGGTATCTGCCACATCAACACTCAGCAGAGGAACAATCTTTAAATTCCTAAGCTCACTTTGCAAAGTTAAAACATCCAGAGAGTTTCTAAAATTATAACAAGTAAGCTGCAAGTGCCTTGACACTTTTTTTCTAATTATAATCACTACCACTTTAAATTTTAAAACTATCATGAATCCAATGGTATTTGTCATGACACTTAAGGTGTCTACTTACCCTTAAATTCTGAACCTCCTTCCAATCATTTGAATAAGATAAAGATCATCAATTCATTCTTCTAAATGCCTATCTAAATCCTCTTATATATTCAACACATTAGTCACATTTTTTGCAAAATGCTTAACAGAAGTAACTGTCTTAACTTTTTGTGTCACAGCAATTGCAGAAGCAGTGGTGCTAGCAATTAAAGAATTTAAAGCTGTTATATACCAGCAATGATCTAGCCCACTACTCTCTTGCTTCTACTTAAAGACTAACTTACTTCTTTTACTTCCAAGCTTTCTTTTAGTATACAAAGGCTCTGTGATACTCAGGGCAATAAAACAAATGTTGGTTGATCAACATCAATAACTAATGTGCAATACTTCAATGCACTAACACAGTTAGAAAGTGTACAATCAATGCAACTTACATTAAATACTGTAGACGAAACAGAAGTAATTTTAACTTGACAATTGAAAGAGCCTCAACACATGTTCTAACACCAGTTTGAAATCCAGATCCTGTTCCAACATTATCTTTTGCTAACATAACATCATAGGGAATAGCAGCTAACTTCCAAATATTTCTCTGAAGGTGTAGAGAACAAGACATCAAAGTGAAGACTCATATTTCCAATAGTGGATTGATTTCTAGCTTGTCATTGATAAACAAAGTACATGGCTTGAACATGAAAACTGACCCCCAGACAGAATAATTAAATTAACAGATAAGACTTTGCACAGAGTCTTACTAAACAAAGACAGAAGTGCATGCTTTTGATAATGCATATTGCATGATGGATAAGGAACTCATTCTTGGTAGAACATCCTAAGTCAGGCTCAGTTTTGTTTATGAAATAGAAAAGGAGGAGAGTCAGAGAGCTTTTGGGGCTGGTTCACAAAAATCTAACTTTTGGGACTGATTCACAAAAATTTAACATGAGCCAACAAGAGGAAATGGGTTGCTGGTCAGGAATACGACATTGGCCAAAGGACAGGAAGTGGACTTCATGAATGAATCTGATATAAGGTTAGGAAAAAAAACTAATTTCAGTCAGGAATCTAAATCTGAGGCTAGAACAAAGAAGTAATTTCAGGTAGGAATATAAACATTTATGTAGAATAAACAATTACTTTCATATAGGAATCAAATTTTAGGCTAGACAAAGAAGTAGCTTTCAGACATGAAATTGACTTTTGGCTAGGCTGGGGAAGTTTGCTTACTAATTTTGGTCATCCTTAGAAACAATAATCATGGGAATGTTCAAAGAATTTTGTTTATTGCCTTGTTTGTTCTTTGAGTATTTGTGTTTATTGTCTTGCTTTTTTTTTTTTTTATTTTTTTAACTATTAGCATCTATTGCCTTGCTAGCTCTTCAATCTAGAACTGACCTTAATATTTGCATGTAATTAAATGGTATAAAAGCAAAAAGGAGGATGTGGGATTTGGGTTAGGGATGTCCTAGGGTTGGGAAATGAGCAAAGAGTATGGCATGTATCTGAAATGTAAATAAATAAGATATACAATAGAATAGAAAAAAATCCTTATCTAGAAAAGGGTTTATTGATCTTCATGAGAATCAGTTAAACATTTGTTTTTAAACACTCAGGTCCACAAAAGGAAGACTAAAATGTGTATTATTTCCTGAAAGGCCAATGAATCCTTTTCTGATTTACAGGAGATTTAAAAACTTTCTCTGTTGATCCAAGGTCCTCACCAACACTTAAAATCTGTCCTAGGGCATCCACTACCTTACCAACCAGACACTGGCATTCACAAACAATTGCCATCTCTAGAGGTTGCAGGAAATTCAACAACTGCACCAGCTGCTTTGCAAACTGGGACATTTATCCTACAATATTTAGATCATTGCTTAAGTACATTTTAATTTTCTGTTACAGAAGAGGGAGTGATAGATCCTTCAACATCTACCAGGGTCTCTATGACATTTTGTTTCTTCTCCAGTGTTTGTAAAACTATCAAAATCATAATACAGAAAGATTGGACATTTATTAATTGTGGGAAAAGACAGAAATTTCTTCATTTTATACACAAGTCAAAGAAACATCTCCTCCTTATTCACATTTATCTATTACTACAGAGGCTTTGGTTTCTCCATGATCTTGCCAAGGATCTCAATGGTATTTTCTATCCACCAAAGATGATATAAAAAGCTCATTCTGTGCACCAGATGCACAGCAACCTTATCCATCTACTGCATATGTTTTAGAACTACACAAATACCACTGCACATTTTCACACCTTCTAAACAGAATCTACATTCTTTGCCATCTACATTAGGGGATTTTCTTTTACAAAGGATTCCTAAATGTCATCACTTTCCCGAGGAACCCTAGAGATTTTGGTATGTGACCAAGGTAAAGGGACAAAATATCAATGAAAAAATATAATCTGTCATGGTCTATATCAGTAAAGACAACCATAGTATCATCACAATGTAAGATAGAGGCTTTAGGATCTACAAGACATGCTCATAGGAAGGCAAAAATATAGGCATCTAATCAAGGGACTGAGAAAAAATCATAGAGAGAGTATGCTACAGCCAAAATCTGAAACTAGAACTCTAGAAAATTTAGCTATCTGAACAAGGACCTGTGAAATTTTTCAGTCCTTTTCATAAAGGCTTCTAAAATTCTGTATCTATGCAAGATACTCTGCAACACTCATCATCTGCTACAGATACTTTAAGATCTTCTTTATCTACCAAGGGACAAAAAAAATGTTGTTACATTCACAAGGAAGTATGAAACCACATCATCTACACCATGTGCTCAGAAACTTACCCACATAGCATCAGGGACTCTAGCATCTGTGAAATGTAAACAAGAGCCTCTAGAACATTCTATGTCTGTCCAAGCAACCATGGGTTCTATGTCATCTAACCCAGAGTTTCCAGAACATTCAACATTTTTCCAAAAGAATCTAGGGGATTTTTCAAGTATGATATTATCTCAGCATACATCGCCATCTGTCCAAGTGACTTCCGGACATTTGCCTACTACAGGGGCTATTCAATATGAACAAGAATCTTCATAATTAATTCAAAGGGGGAGGGAACAGTTAAAAAAAACTTTGCAATCATTCCAAGGGAATGTGAAACCTTATAATCTGCATCATGTGCACAAAAAGTCCCACAAATCAGAGAATCCTTAA